>JBBPNY010000226.1:0-28486 GCA_038091165.1 Rubroboletus pulcherrimus
CTCGCGCCAGTGCAACTTATTCACCCTGAACAGAGCTGTCAAAAGGCAGACTGGAAATTACACAAACCCGAGTGTAGTGCGCTCCAGAGATGGGCTGAGACAGCACCATCCGCTGCGCTGGGTGTCCCTAATGACGCAGTCCGGTGTTTGGGTCGCATTTTGTGGCAAATGAAATCAAAGGGTCTGGATAGCGGATGGGTTAGTCAACTCGTATCCATGTTCATCGTACATCCGTTCATCTATGTTCACTTCAGTCAAAAGAAATTCAGGCAATGCAATCCCGTGGGTGTCCTATGCTATCAGAATTTTTTTTCCGTTGTCGACAGAAGCTATGTCCCAGACAAAGTAGTATTGCAGCAATCAGCCTCCGTCGAGGCTCATACCCACCTGGCGCACTCGGTGGTCAAATACCTCGGTCTGACAGCGCCCTCTGACCTTGAAGAATATGGGATCATGTCTGCAGGCGACCTCGTCAACATGATCTCGAGGGTGAGAATTGAACAGGTCTCCCATCCTTCCTTTGCTCATCCGGTCCGTGCCCTAGTTTATCACGAACACGTTCGCCCTGACCTCGCCCTCACTCACACCAATTGGTGCCACTGTGTCGCCGCTTGTCGCGTTCACGAACCATTCGTGCCTTCCAAATGCAGTCGTAGTATTCCCTCGTAGCAGCAAAACAAAAGCGAAAGAACCAGTTATGAATATCATCGCTTTGCGTGATATTGAGGCCGGAGAAGAAGTATGCTGCACCCCACCGTCCAGACTTCCAACAAGTGCTCAATTTCCTCTTACCCTAGGTGTTGATGGCTTACATTGACACGACCCTCCCGAAGGTGGAAAGACAAAAGGAACTCACCGAAACCTACGACTTTACCTGTCGGTGCCCGCTATGCAAGCAAACCGCCGCTGTCATTGACCCACGGGAAGCCATTTTGTGTCCCAAGTCATGCGGCGGCATCTGTCCAATCCCAAGTGAGGGTACGTAGATTTTAATGATCACTCAACCACATCTTCTAACCTAGAATGACAGACAACCCGGTTTCTCGGTGTCCGAAATGTAAAGTTTCAATCACTGATCCTCATGCTGTCATCGATGCAGTTCGCATCGGCCAAGAAGCATTGGATAAGGCGACACGTCTCCAGTCGAGTGGTATGGTTCCCCATTTGGACATTTCTGTCATCCATCTGATCCATCACGTCCATCATCGCGTAGATGACGACAGGGCGAAGCGATTAACTATGCACATGATCTCAATCCTCGTCTCCGTGGGGTTGCCACCCTCATCTCATCCCCTCCTCGGGCTATTAAAGCTCCATCAGTCGTTATTGGTCGCTTCGTTATCCGACCGGATCGCACAGGAACTCCTGGACGAGAGTATACGTACGGCTGCGAAGCACATCGTGGGTTTATCCGCCGTACTTGACGAAGGACATCCGGTCCGGGGCGTTGCACTCGCCGAACTGGGTAAACTGCTCGCCGTCGATGAGCCTTCGCCATCGTCGCCGCCTCAGACGACGTCCTTTCCCCCCAGTGGTCCGACAAGACTTAAGATCGCATGCGAAACGCTGTTGGGAGCAAGGAACGAGTTGCTGGTGGGGTTCGGCCGGGAGAATGAGGGCGGTGAGGTGGGTCGAGAGGTTAGGGAGAGTATTGTGGCGTTGGAGAAGGAATTGGGGGTGTGGACGACTGGCATACGGAATGCGTTGGAGGACACTCGGGTGAAAGCGAGCGGTACGGCTTGAGGATGGGGTTTTTTTTTTCTTTCCCGCCTAGCATGCGTAATCTGTGGGGCAGGAGTGGGCAAACCATGACATAAAAAATTCATATGCTGGTACTGTGAGACTACTTAACAGTTGAATTGCAGTTGTGTCCCTTCATAATATAACCTCTAGAGATCACCCCAACACTTATTTGCGCGCAGTTATTCTGTGGACTACTAATCAGCAATCCAGCGCGAAGTACCCGGTGTGCCGCTGGTAGCCGATGGTAGCCGAGTGGTTACCGATGCCATCCAAATGTTCGCTGATTAGTACCACTTTGGAAGAATAGCGGATTAGTTCCATTTCTTCTTCTCGTACATGGTATTCATATCACCATGGAGTTACTCCATAGCGCAGCAAGGAGCAACTGTTGGCATCGCAACTTGTGGCAAACCTTCAGGGCAGCAGCAAAAATTGTCTCTCTGGCGGGGAGTCGAACCCCGCTTTCCCGCGATCGAAGTGATCAGACTTGACAGGCGGGTGTACTATCCGATATACTACCAGAGACATATTACTCTCTAGAAACGAACATCATACTATGAGATTAAGCGTGCTTGTGCAGGACTGTTTTAGTTGCTCAATGTTATTTGCTGTTCTTTTCACCCTCCTACGGAATTTAACAGCATGGACAAACAAGTTGCCCCGGCCATTTGACACAACCAGGACTAGTACTGAGACAGGCGGTGCTGCAAGAGCCTCTTCGAAGGGGAATAACCCGCCAAGTTTCACACTCACGGCACGTTGTCAACATGATAGCGGTCAGCAGACTCGAACTCACCTGCACCGTGCGTGCGAAGCGTATTCAAAGCCGTTATCTATATTATCGACCCTGCTTCTCTTCCTTTCCACCGCGTGTCCTCTCAGGCTACCGCTCGTCGTGCGACTTGCCTCGATTCCCCTCGTACTCATGTTGTTTTCCTATCTGACCCACCGGCGAGCTTGGTAAGGAACACCCTGATCACCTTCCTTATCTTGTATTCAACCGCCTTTTCTCCCGTCGCAGCAATGACAAACAGCGCGAGCGTGCTGAGAGGATCGCATCCCTTCCAGAGGTGTACCACCAACCCTTGACGCCCCAAGATAAAGACATCCTCTCCCGCCCCATCTCCGCCATCGTGTCCAGCGTTCAAACCGCATCACTCAACCCATCCGATGTCCTCACGGCGTACGCCAAGCGCGCCTTGCAAGCCCACGCCCAAACCAACTGTCTCACCGAGATCATGATCGAACCCGCTGAGAAATGGGCTCGTGGCGTCATGCGTTCCGGTCCGCTCGCTGGCGTGCCCGTGTCCCTCAAGGACATGCTCGCCGTCAATGGTTACGATTCGTGCATGGGGTACTCTGCGATGACGGGTAAACCCATGTCGCACGACGGTGCTTTTGTGAGGCTCCTGCGACATGCAGGCGCGATCCCGTTCGTCAAGACCAATGTGCCCCTGACCATGCTCTCGTTTGAAGCCACGAATGATGTCTTTGGTACGACAGAGAACCCTCACAAAAAGGGGTACTGTCCGGGTGGGTCCTCGGGGGGCGAAAGTGCACTTCTCGCTCTGGGTGGTTCCAGGATTGGTGTGGGCACGGACGTGGCTGGTAGCGTTCGAGTGCCATCGCATTATTCAGGGGTATACGCGATCAAGGCAAGCATGCATAGGTTCATAAAGACCGGGAGCGCCACGTCTATGCCTGGGCAAGAGGGGGTACCAGCTTCGCACAGTCCCATGGCGAAAACACTCGAAGATCTCGAAACATTTTGGCGCGCCGTGTTCCAGATGAAGCCATGGGAGTATGATCATTCAGTGAGCATTCTCTATTGCCTTTTCTTTCGTGAGGTACATATCATGTCGCAGGTTCTCAACATACCGTGGAAGGAGGTGAAACTGCCTGTCGATAGACCCCTTAGGTGGGGTGTGTTGTGGGATGATGGTATGTGTTTATCCAAGTCCGAAACTCGGAAACTAAGCAGGGTCTAGGCGTTGTCGCTCCATCACCTGCGTGTCTGAGGGCGCTCAAAACGGTGACCGAAGTGTTACAGAAAGACGGTCATGAAATTGTTACCCTGTAAGAATGCTTTTCTCTGCATACATTTCTCTTATATCGTGTCAGGAACCCGCCTAGCCCATATGAAGGCCTTCAGATCGCCTCTCAGCTTCTGCTGGCTGACGGCGGCAAGACTGCAGCGAAACCGATCCGATCGTTTGAGACGAATGACGCAGGGATGATTCCAGCGTTTCGTGCCCTCTGGCTACCGCGTTTCACCATGAAAATTTATGCTTGGTACCTGAGATATATTCGCCGCGACCCAATCTATGCTGGTCTTGTAGACAACTTTTACGAGAAGAGCGTCCAAGAGTACTATGCACTCATAGCCAAACGCGAGGACTACCGTGCGCGGTGGTTCAAGGTATGGCGCGATACCCAGGTGGAAGGTGCATTGGGAGAGAAGGGTGTCGATTTCATTCTCACGGTGCCGAATGGATTGCCAGCCGTGCCGCATCGGGGGATGCGTCACGGATGGAAAGCGTGTGGCTACACTTTCCTGTTCAACCTGGTGGGTAGTGACCAAGCGAAATGGCTGGCGCCCTTCTGACCCGTTCATCGTGGCCACAGCTCGATTACAGTGCAGGGGTGATGCCAATTACCCATGTCAAAAGTACTGACGTCGTTCCACGCTCTTTCCGAGCTCGTAACGCCATCGAACGAGAAAACTATCGCATGTACGATGCGACTGCAATGGAGGGTCTTCCGGTGGGCGTCCAGGTCGTCGGCAAACGGCTAGACGAGGAACGCGTGCTGGAGGGGATGAAGTTGATCGAAAAGCTAATGAAAGGTGCTGGCTTGGCATATACCGGGATACCTCTGTAATGTATGTATTGTGTGCCTGTAAGCTTGGGTGTATGTATACCAGAATGCACGTGGAATCACTATATCTGTTCGAATGGATAGCGAAGCAGAAGAGCACGTTTTTACAACAGCACCTCACGCGTTCCTCGAACTTTCTCAACTTTCTCGAGTTCTAGTCTTTGTTCTGGATATCTTGCTATGTATGACCACGATCGGGAGAGCGTGGTTGCTGGATGTAGGATCAAGGGCCGGGTGTGCTGAGCCGAGTTGCCACCGCTGGATAGGTGGGTGGTGTGAGTTGTGGACCGCTGGACGAAGGCAGCCGGATGAGGCGATTGGAGCACAGAGTAACGGCAGCGGTGGAGGAGGAACTGCAGCCTCGAAGGAACAGAGGGGAGTTGAAGCTTGAGCTTGAAGGCCGGCTGGGCAAGTGAGTCAAGGCCGCTCATCCCATGACGGGAGCCATGCGCGAGTAGAGAAGCGCTGTGTAGAATCCTACGAGGGCGTGTTTCTGAAGGACTCGAGGTGAGTCGCCACGTGTAATTGCTGTCGCACTCTTTGAAACATGTGCTTACATACACATCAGACACGAATGAATTGGGCCACCGCGAACTTCGTGTTTGAACGTTGCGCAAGTATGTAACAAATCCGTTGATGTTCTCGAGACGCTTCTTTGCAGGTGAGTCGCCACGTGCATCCTTGTGGCAGACTCCTTGAAACATGCGCTTGCGTGCTCGTGTGCCCTGAATGATTCTTCCGTGTCTCAGGTGGAGCCCCTGGGCCCTATGTCACGAGCCCATATGCCAAAAGGTCACTTCGGTCGATTCTCACGTCGCGTCAGGATATCGGCGGAGGTGGGGGTCCGATGCCAGGTCGTATCGGACCAATCGATTCCTTGCCCATAGTCTCGGGGGAGGCAAGCCATCGATAGACGTTTTGCCTCGTGGACGGGCTGCACCGTCACCAGACTCACCAAACTAGCCAATGGCCGTCGTGTCCGCTGGGCGCGTGACGTTCAGCTATCGTATTGAATGCGATATCGCTTGCTGCTTGTCTCGACTTATCTCTACCACACAAACTGCTTTACTACTATTGCATCCGTGAGGCTTTTTTTTTTTTTCCACAACCCGACTGATAAGATAGAGATACATGCACGAAAAAAAGGCACGTTCGACCCTTGTCAGACGTCAGCCATTTAGCCATACCCGCGACGGTAATTATTTTAGACGGCTTTCCATAGGCGCTGAACATCACCCCCGCGGATCTAATCTGACCTGTGATTTAGCAACCTACGAGAGTACTGCTGCGTACTGCTGTGCACTGTGAAAATACACTGACTAACTGACTGCGGTCAACGTCAGACCGGCCTCGCCATTTCCAAAAGCTCATCTGATGACGGGCTTGACGATCCAGGCTGCACGATCAACTGTCAAGAGTGCGAAAAAGCCGTCACCTTATATGTCACGCGTCAGGTCCGAGAACGCCTCGAGTGATGGCGAACAACTATAACCCAACACAGATAATTTCCGTGGAGACGACAACTACCTATCCGTCAAAACCGGGTTTTCTATGCATATTCGGACGGCAAAATCCGCTACGTAGGTATGTATATGGGTTGGGGATCCTGGGATGAGTATTTGTAGCGGAAATTAACGAGCCCTTTGTTTGCATGAAGTGCATCCGCGATAATGTAGCTGGTAACCTCGTTCGCGTGGCAGTCCCACGCATATAGCGGCGAGAAACATGTAGATCGTCGCGGCCTGGGGCACTGCGCAAAGGCATATTTCTATATCACGAGGGCCTCATGTCGGGGATAGATCGAAACCGCCAGGTCTATAGTGTGGCAGCCTACGCCACTCGCGGTCACCGAGTTGAGCGCTGACGCGCGACGGTCGGGGGCGATGACGAAGAAAAATTCTGGGCGTGTGTTCCAGCCCAAGCCACTCTTGTCGACTTGGTGTTTGATTATTGATAGTGGCGTTTTCATCGGTGGAGTGACGGACCGTCACTCGGCATGCAAACTCCAAACACACTTAGATCAGGTCGATAAGACTGTCCCCTCGTGCCGTTATTAATGCCAAGTACTGTCCAAGACGCCCCTGCGCGAAGCGCCAAGGGGTAACGTTGTAACTAGGGATAAGAATGGTAGTCACGAGCTGAGTGGGGAATACGCGGCGGGTCTTGTGTCCCCCGGATCAGCGTGTCCGTATTAGATTGGATGGCACGTTACCCAAAGCCGCGTCTTGGTACCCCGTGAAACGTGCCAGATGAATCGAGATTCCAAACTCGCTTGCAATACTCGCACATGGTACATATGTACTTTGTTTTGTGGGCATTCATCCAAAGTCATGGTATCCAGCTTGAAAGCAAACGCTCGCAACACGGAATCACAGCAACCAACCTACAAGCAGAAAAGCATGGTTCCCAGTACCCAGTTTGTAAACAGAATGACGCAACATGTACAAGGCCGAGTATTGGATGGGGGAGAAAAGACGGCGAAGGAAGCTCTGAGGGACTCATGTCGCGGTCGTCGTCAAGTAGCCATGAGTGTTACGAGACCGTCGCACGCCAGTAATGATTGTAGATCGCGATGCAGCGGCACCGTCTTGTCCAACCAGATTTTATTCACCAACGACTGCTTCTTCTTCCCCACCCCCCCTTACTTCATCCCCGTCAGGCCCGCCAACCTCGTCGGTGATATCGCTCTCACTCTCCGGTGGAATCGGTTCTGATGGCGGTGGCTCAGTTAATTCGAGCAGGGGCTCAGGCGTGGCGGGCAACTCGGGTTCTGCATGTGGTTCCGTATCCTTCGGCTCTTCGTCGCTGGACGACGGGATAGGATCGTCATTCCCGCTGACGGACTCTATGACGCTCTCTTCTTCCAGTCCGGGTAGGATTTGTGTCGATTCAGTCAATGTGGAAGATTCATCAACCGGTGCGTGTCCCTCGGGTGCATCTATCACTTGAGTGGGTTCTTCAGGACCTGATTCGATAGCTGATTCGATAGCTGCGTCGTCAGAAGGTGGTTCTTGTGGTGATGACTCCGATGGTGCGTCGTCGAGAACGGCTTCATTCGGCGTGGGTACACCAGAAGTATCCTCCAGTGAGATGAGTGAGAGTTCTTCCACCGGCGGGGATAGTGGACCAGCGAGAGTTGACTCAGAGTGAGCATCGCCAATATCGTCGTCGTCGTCCAGATCCTCTGTTCTTGTGTGAAGGTCAGGCCATGAGTGCTCCGAGACTAATGAACAAGTCTCGGCTACTGGTGAGGTGCCGAGCAAGCTACCGCTAGCGGATCTTGCGCCATCTTCGCTCCTGGACAGTTCCTCCACCACATTATAAGCTTCGCTGAATACCATCGTATCCGTCCGGCTGCGGCCAAGTCTCCTAGGACTATCTGTTCCAAATTGATTGGCGGCATCCACAACCCTTGGACGACCGGGGGAAGCCTGATCCATGTCGGGCACCGTGTCTGCCGTAAGTGTGTCATTTTGAAAATTTGGAGTCGGATGGACTGCAGCGGAGAGTAAACGAGGGGGCTCCACTTCCTCGTTGTGAGTCTTGTCATCGTGGTGGATGGCACTTTCAGGAATGACGAGGAACTCTGCGGGCACCAAATCAAACTGATTAGTGAGTTTGAGGAAGCGGGCATAAAGCGATGATTCGGCTTCTGCTTGCTCAAACGCTTCCCGATGGTGAAAATAGGCATGAGCAAAAATTCTGCCGAGACGCCGGGCAAGAGAAGAGAAGTGCCTGTGGGATGTCTGTGGAATCGAAAGCCTGAGGAGTGGAAGAAGCCGATATCAAAATTTGATCAGTATGGAGAAAAGGTGGATCAGAAGTGGGCTAAATATATACCTGGAAGGGAAAGCTCTCGGAGAGTTCAAGAGAGCGGTCGCGCTATCGACAGTATGGAGGATGTAATCTATTGCACAGCATTGCTTTATGTCAAGAGGCATCAGAATGCAATTGGGTTTGCTGAATCGGTCGAATGCCGACCTCCATAGCGCCGTCATTACCGTGCGCAACACAGAGATATAGCCACTCTCCCGCCTTCATTTGAGGACACGAGCTCCTCGTGCATTCCTGCTGCAGCATCGTAATCAGAGGGTGCGAGAGGTCTTGGGCAAGACGGCTGTAGGGAAGTATCAATACGGAGGGCACACGTGTCCAGCTGGTGGACCTGACGAACCGCAATTGTTCGTATATCCAACACGCCCTGTCAACAGAGATGTCACTCTTGCGGTCGCCATCTTCGGACTTTTTCGTGTCAGGCTCTGGGGAGTCTAGGGTTTCGTCCTGGTCCTTTGGGGAAAGTCTTCCGGGGAGGGAGACGATTGCGTCGACGTCGTGGACGTCGAGCCGGATAAGCAGGGAGATGTATTCCTGGAGCTGAAAGGCGCTGTCAAGGGAAGAGATAGGAGGGAGGGACTTGACTGGGTAGAACGAGGATACACGTGATCCACGGTAGGGACGTTGGAGGACGGACGTGGCCATCGTCGTTGACGGCGAGCAAAGCAAATCGATTTTTTTGAGCCCAGTGAACATCACGTGGATATATTTCCAAAAGGGGAAGTGTACGAATCCGTGTGTAAAATGAGATGCCAACGGATGCAATATCATGGGAGATCTCCATGTATTTCTTTCTATTTTTTTTTTTTCTTTTTCTATTTTTCATTTCCATGCATCATTCCGATCCCTTTTCGATCGGTTCCAGGACTTGCTTATCTCGAATGTGCCTCTCTAACCGAATCTTATATTAGACTCTCATCCCCTCATACCCTGTCGCTCCTTTGCGCGCCTCTCCTTCACCATGTCAGACCGCCCCCGTGAGTCCAAAGCCGACTCCGATCTCGAGAAGGACTTCGCCTCCTCGCATGACGCCAGCGAGCATTCCCCCGCTCTCTCAAAGGGCTTTCGCTGGGGTGTGGAAGCTCGCGGTACGTCAAAATTTACTCTCGTCTCTCTCCGTCTCTCTCACACCGCGCCCATAGGGACTGTCCCTGTGCCTCATGAAGATCGCAGAGACACCCAGTTTTATAAAGTATTCTTCGTCTGGTTCTCCATGAACTTCAACATTCTCTCGTGCGTAGCACGCTCTGCCCTTGGACCACCCCGTCTGACCTTTTCCCAGGTTTTCAACCGGAACACTTGGACCGGTCGTCTTCGGCCTCGGTCTTCGGGACTCCTGCCTTGTAATTTTTTTCTTTAATGTCATTGCCAATCTGCTCCCTGCATATCTGTGAGCACCTTCCCCCTCTTGCTCATCCAGTTACCAATTCGTCCAGAAATACGTGGGGTCCAAAAACTGGCATGAGGCAGATGATTGTATCTCGCTACAGCTTTGGGTGCGTCGTTGTTCGCCCAATTTACCTCAGGTGCGCTGATGTCACGGAATCATTCTCAGATATTACGGTGTTATTTTCCCCACTATTCTCAACCTCGTCGGCCTCTGTGGTTTTAACATTCTCAACTGTATCCTTGGAGGACAAGCTCTTGCGAGTGTTTCCAATAATAACATGTCGTGGACGTAAGTTGATCTTTTCATATTCGCTTCCCTTCCGCTCACTGTTTCGCTCCTGAGCTCAGGGTTGGAATCGTTATTATTGCAGTGGTTTCGATGATTGTATGTCATTCCTCGTGGATTCTTTCGCTTGTTTTGCCGAACTCGTAATAGATCTCCTTCATGGGCTACAAGGTTCTCACCTGGTACGAACGTCTTTCATGGCCACCAGTTCTCCTCGCTTTCCTCGTCGCCCTCGGTGTCGGAGGGAAGCACCTCTACAACGTCCAGCCAGCTGAGCCAGCAACTGCATCCGCAATCCTATCCTTCGCTGCCACAATTTCAGGTTTCGTCATCACCTTCTCTGCGATGGCGTCCGATTTCACAATGTATTACGACCCAACCGTGTCGGGGTAAGTGCCTTTTGCAAGTTCCTTCCCATTGACCTGAATAATACACGATAGTCATCGGATTTTCTGGTATTCCTATCTCGGGTATCTGGTACCTATTGTACGTCTCGCATCAGGTCTTCCGTAACCGTACCTAATTTGAAAACCTTATCAGGTTCTACTGGAGTGCCTTGGCGCAGCGGTCGTTTTAGCCGCGCCAAGCGTGGACAGCTGGAGCACAGGTTATGGTCTAGAGGGCAACATCGGTGGCCTACTAGAGGCTATGCTGAGCCCCGCTGGCAATTTTGGGAAGTTCCTGACCGTAATGCTCAGTCTCAGCGTGACGGCGAACATTGCTTGCACCCTTTATTCCATGTGCTTTAACTTCCAGGTCGTCGTACCTGCACTTGCAAGGGTTCCCAGATATGTATTCTCGGTTGTGGGTACGGCAATGTGTGTCCCTTGATCATTCTCTCAGCGAATTTCCCTGCTGATTTCTATCAAACCTTCCCCCTTCATTTTTTCTCCGCAGTGCCCTACCGCTGTCAATCGTCGGCGCCCACCAGTTCTATATGACGCTCACGGACTTCCTTAGTCTCATCGGCTACTGGGCGAGCGCATATGGTGGCATCCTCCTCGTCGAACACTTCTATTTCCGGAGAGGCGACTTCAGTACCTATGATCAAGCTGATTGGGATGTTGCCAAGCGTCTGCCATGGGGGGCAGCTGCCGTGAGCGCGGGCATACTTTCATTTGCCCTTATCATTCCCTGCATGGACCAAGTATGGTTCGTGGGTCCGATTGGTTCGAAAGCAGGTGATATTGGCTTCGAAGTTGCCTTCCCCCTCGCCAGTCTGCTCTACTTCCCTCTCCGCACATGGGAGCTCCGGCATCAGAATATCAACTAAATACCCTCACCTTATGGAGATTTCCTTTGGAAAATGCATGTAGTATAAATCGCCTGATTTATTTCCGATTCTCTTCCTCCACTCGCACGTGACGATGCAATTCCCAAACCTCACAAACATAGCTTTTCGAGTGGCCTTTTTTTTTCTTTTTTTTAATAGCACGTTTCGATGGTTTCCAGGAACCACTCATCGAGGAAGCAGTCCCAGCTCTCCGATTCGCAAACCTGGGCGGCCGTCATGCTTATAGATTGGCCTTGCATTTGGCGGGGTTCGATCAAAGCACACGATCACACCCATGGTTCTTTTTTTTTGGTGATATACTTTGTTTCGGTTGAATTACGGTCCATGTTTCGTTTTGACCTACTTAGATTATACTCTCGTGCTAACACTAGTTTGACGATTGTAGTAGCCGCCTGGATGTTGTATCCATTCCACACACTACTCTTTAGCTGCGGTGAACCGAACTATGGAATGATACAATCCCGGAATTGTAATCCGGTTGAGCTGGTGAGCCGGTGTCGGTCACACGCACGCCTTCTTTCCAACTTCGTACACGCGTTTGTACTGTATATATTAGGAATCTGGCACGTTCACCGTATTCATTGACCGTCCAACGCCGACGTGCCCGGTGGGTGCACCACGCGTGTCCATATCTTAATGTATCATTGCATGTAGCGAACCGATTTGACGCGCGACGTCTGATCACAAGATCCACGTTCGCAGGGTCATGGGTATGGCACTCACGCGTCTCCGGCCGGGCTCTTCTCGTGCACGATCCAACTCGAACCAGATACGTGCTCTAGACCGCTCGGGCGTACTTGCAGTATGTCCTTGTACACCATGGATATAGAGCGCTGCGTTGGCTTCTAAAAGATAAATAAATAAATAAAAGCGATACGTACTTCGAGGGTCTTGTCGTGTCCTCGGGATGGCCGACGCGACCTTGTCAAAAGCCAGGGCTTTGGTTATAGTACGACGACGACGCACGCGACCTCGTATCACACGCACGATTGACAAGCGGCGTGTCACCGTGACGTCGGACGTACCCGTGACGTGGGACCAAAAAAAAGGAAGGGAAAAATAGAACGATAGACGCGATATGAGGGATCGACACCCCCCCCTCTTCTGACCCCCTAGTACCGTGATTCTGACACCGTCTCTATGCGCCGAGGAGGGTTTTATCATGATATCGGCGGAGGACTGCTTGAAGGCAAGATGCGAGTGTGCCCTAGTGGCGTGACTGACGGAAGACCGATACGCGCCTAGCTCGCCGGGCCAACGCGGAACGCCATAATCCCGGTGATAGATCTCGATAGGTGCGATACTTCCCGGAGAGGTTGGAGACGGAACGACGGATACGCGCGTGCCAAACGCACCGTCGGAACACAAGCCAAGTCTTCCGGGGGGGACGCCTTGGATCCTTGATGATGGGCGAGAACCTACTCGTAACCTCGGAGTAGTGGGTGACTCAGTCTGACCAATACGGCGCGCACGAGTCCGACATTAATTGTTGACGTGGCCACTGGAACGGCTGATCCCGATGATAGGCTATCCGAGGAGCGACGTGTTCCCATACACGTCCAAGGGGGAGGGGGAGGGGTACTAAGGGCGACCGTCGGGTTCTATAGTATCGAGGGAGGGAACGGCGTCTTTCAAGAATCCGAAGTTGAAAGCCGCACCATCAAATGGAAGCGACGCCTTATGGGTTGAAATTCTTTTTCTCCCCGACGCACACCTGCCATCTGAAGAAGTCGAAGTCGAAGTCGAAGGGCGACCGTGCCTGATGGTCGTTTGATGAGCGTTACGGTGTGTAATTTTATAATGTGCACGCGGTACACACGTGTGGGGGCAAGGTAAAGGGTATGTACCAGAGTTGTATGACATTGTAGAGAATTTCACTGATGCAGCGATCAATCGATATCGATTGATCAAGTCGAGCACTCGTTGCAGTTCGGAACTTGTTCATTGCCAAGTGTACTTTGGCAATTACCACCGCGGATCCATTCTGACAGTGGCGTTAGAGTTACTTGGACGATATGTCAAGTTATCTTGCAAACATATCTAGGCCGACAACCCGTGCGAGCACTCGAGACTGCAAGTCGTGCACCAGGCCGGCCCAAGACCGCAGTATTCTGTTTCTTGCCGCCGACGTAACGGTTACTCACCGAATACCCTATCATACCCCATCATACCATCTCACTATCGCAAGCCTTCGCAAACACGCTGAAACACGATCTTCAAAAACGTCCGCTGGACAGAACTGACTGACGTCCACTTACCGACTGGAAACCATGATTTTCATTAATCAAGCACACAAGTATGTCGGCTATACAGCGCTACGTGTCCCCCTCCAAACCGAGCATTTCTAATGCGCCGTCTATGCGGCCGAGGCCAACCTGAAGTGACAACGTGGCCATCAATGGTTGTTCTGCGTGGGCACAAACCTTGAGTCATGTTGGGTGCATTTGAGCCATGTAGATGTATATGGCACACCTTCTCCGCCGGTATTCTCATCCAAGAATTTCCTCAGAGGTCGAAGAATCGAACTTCGTACACTCGTGATGTTACCTTTCGACCTGACTCCCGTCTTTGTGGCGTAGCGTAAGATGAAAAAAAAAAGTGATCGCCGTGCAGCAGGACGTACCTTGTTTTCTTGATCTCGTTGTAAAAGGATGTAATAAAACGAAAGACAATCCGCGATGCGCAATAATTCCAGCGATTGCGCTAGCTCTTCTCTGGTCTTTCTTTCACTGAAGAACTCCGGGGGATTCGGTCTGAACAGTACGCCACCAAACATGCGTAGTAACTCTGGGGACGCGAACGGGTTCCGAGATGCACGGTCTGGAGGGAGCGCCAGCGCTTCCAAAACAGCTTCTTTGACTAGTCCCACAGCCGGACCTCGAATCTGAGGAAAGTCCTCGTCCGTAGTGAGCTTTAAAAGTATTTCGAGTCTTGGAGGTGGTGGAAGCTTGGACAATGTCAAGGACAACAACCGAAGATTCAGTTGCCTGATGGTCGGGTCGAGATGCGTGCTTGCCAACGCTGTGAGCACCGTACATAGCGGCGTCGCGACGTCTGGTGATATGCTCATGTTCTCGTGAGTGAGGATTCGAAAGAGCAAGAACAATGATTCGTCGATGACCGTGTTCATCTGCAAGGCGCTGACAAGCAGGTGATGAAGATCTGACAGTGCTGTGGCGGAGAGGGCCACGGGAGGTGTCGAATGCGCTAGATATATCAAATCACTGAACGAGCTGGGTTTCCAGTGTGTTTTCTGCGGGGAGTTTCCCAAAATTTCGAGTCCGAGCTGCATGCACAGTGTGATGCATTTAGGTTCCTGTGATCTGTCCAAACGCACCTGGACTTCGAGCATCGCACCCTCTCCATCTTGCCATCCTTCCTTTGCAGAAGATTTTACGAAAAAACGAGGAAAATAACTCTCGGCAGCTCTTATGGCTAGAGATGCCTGGATTGATGGCGCGTAGCTGACAACGGTCGTGTCAAGCAGCTCACGAAGAAGGCTCTGGGAAAATATCAACTACAGTTCAATAAGCAGCGGAACATTGAATGACCTTGATATCTCGTAGCCCATTGGCGTTAGTGACTGCCGATGCCCAGACACTCAAAGACTTGACTAGGCGGGCTACTTCAGTGATGAGTACGCGGCCTTCCTCCTTTGTGGCAAACGGCGAGACGGAGGTAATCAGCCAAGTAACGTTTTCCAAGACAGGAGAACATAATTCGAGCGCGGCTTTCTTTCCGAGTCTCGATCGAGAGATAGCTGTCCGTTTCAATCAGTCGACCCCTCCTAGTTATCAAAGAAAAGAAAAGAAAAAAACCTGGCGAGCAGAGCGCAACAATGCCAGTGGCCCTCTGTACGAGATTGAGGTCGTTTTCGTCCCCTTGGTCCTCTTCGTGGTTCAAACGGATCTGCAAGTACTCGATCGCCTCCTGAACCACAATCAGGACTTCTTTCGGACTGTTGACGAGTGCACAGATGCGGATCAAGTCCATGGCGCCATCGTGACGACAGGGAAGCAATATCGGAAGGACGTCGAGCGGCTCCTAAAGAAAAAGAGCATCAATTGCCATGCGGGGGTAAAGAAGGACGTTCGAATCACCAGATACTCTGCACATTCATATCGGCAGACAGCTTCATGGATATCTTTGAGGGACAATGAATCGGATTGTTCTCTCGTGGCAAGCGAAATGAGCTCGGAAACGGAGTGCGTGCATGCCTGGAGACGTGACGTAAAATGAGTCCTGACGCCGTAAGGGCAAGTTGGAAGTTTACCTCGTCGGTGAGTTCTGGTGGTAGTCGTAGAACCTGCAAAAAGGATGTCTTTCGTGAATTCATGTGAACGTGTGGCAGTGAAGGAGTCGATAACTTGGACTCCACAGTGAGTTAACCATGACGGACACAGGAAAAGTCTATCATCATCATTGCACTGGCGAGGCCCTCCAAACCGTCCAACGCCACGCCGCCGATGAGGACATCATCCTCTTCGCAGGCTGTTTTTGCCCCTTCGTTCAGCGCGCATGGGTCGCGCTTGAGTATCTCGGCATTCCGTACAAAGTACGTCGCTCAATCTACCTCGTCTCTAGAGCCATCCAACTCACCCATTCGTCTGTGCTAGTATTGTACGTCCAAACCATCACATTGACATCCGTGGCCCCGAGTATGATGTGAACACCGATGCGTCGTTTTGACAGACGAAGTCGATCCGTACAAGAAGCCGAAGGAACTCCTCGAACTCTCTCCCAAGGGCCTAGTCCCCGCGTTAAGGCTCAACAATTACGATCCGCCCCGCGCTTTAAACGAGAGCACCGTCATCATGGACTTTCTCCAAGAGTTCGTATCCCATCTATCTTCCATCCCCCCCTTTCCCCCTTTCCCCCTTTCCCCCTCTCGTACCGCCAACACCTCGAGATCACGTTCACACACCCCGTCTTTTCCTTCTTTCATCTAGCCTCGCATCCACATCGACCAAACGAACCCTCCTTCCGCCCATCTCCGATCCATGTGCGTAACACATGATCCTCGTCGTCCCGTCGCGCTAATCACACGCCATGTCATCCTAGACGCACGAGCCCTCGTACGCCTCCAATCCGACCACATCAACCGCACCCTCGTACCCGCCTTTTATCGCCATCTCCAAGCACAAGACCCCGATGCGCAAATCGCCGGCGGAAATGACTTCAGAGCGGCCATCGACACGCTCGTCGGGCTGTTTGAACGTGCGGACGAGCAAGTCGGAGGAACCGGGTTGTGGAAAGAGGGAGGCGAACTCGGATGGGCGGATGTCATGGTGGGACCCTGTGAGTTCGTGGTTTATTCGAACCGACGAGACGACTCACGATGTTTTTTTTTTCAATTTGCGTTGCTTGGGATGTGGATGTATGTATCAGGGATGTTCAGGGCGAACAACGCTCTCAGACACTATCGCGGATTCGAGATGCCAGAAGGGGTGAGGTTCAATGCGTGGTTGAAACGGCTGTTCGAGCACCCCGCGTTCAAGAGTACTTGTAGCACAGACCAGCTCTACCTCGATAGTTACGAGAGGCGAGCACCGTCGAGGTCATCCGTATTTGTTTTATGTTGCTGACTCGTCCCTATAGATATGCTTTTAACAGACCGAACACGAGCCAAGTTGCAAATGCGATCAACACTGGGAGGGGTTTGCCTTGATCCTTGATCCTTGATCCTGGCGAGTAACGATGCAGAATTGTCCATAATAGGCAGACTCGAGCTGGCGTTTCATGAATTCGACGCGAGTTTTTCTTTTTCACTTACTGATGTGCCTTGAAGCAGAGCCCAAAATCATTGTATAATAATGGCCTGCAATCGAGAGATCGCACTTGCAGCTGCACGAAAGTCGGACCACATTCAATGGATGATGACTTACATTAATCATAGCTATTATGGGAGTGGTCTTCATTACAGAATCGTAGCAGTCGTCAAGGGTAGGTCGCCTCCATCAACACCTCTCAAAGACTCGGTAAAGATCGGGGAGATTGGCCACCTGGACGACATCGTTTTCTAGCAACGACCTTGGTGCAACCAGGAACTTGCGCATAGCCTGGAACAAAACATGCTCGGTCTGCCACGTTGCCGCCTTTGCTTGTGTATGGTCGCCATCGAGAATCGAGGGTATGAAATGTGATGGAGATGGGGAATAAAAGTATGCGAGCTCGCGCATGAGTGTGAAGAAACATTCTTTCTCTATTTGCCATCGCACCTAAATAGACCCCTTCTAATCAGCTGTTGGGGTCATTCACGACGAGAGACGCCTCACCTGTGGCCCGAGTCGCATGAGTAAGACGGGCAGCTTATTGAGGTCAGGAGTGTACTCTTTCAAGAGATGTGGTAAACTCTCGATTTCTCCATCTGAAGTGATATTGATCTCGAAGTGCTCAGCCAGCATGTCACGGCGCGCGAGGAGCGTCTTGGCAATGCGCTAAGGACGGTCCAAGCGTGAGTTCAGACCGGCTTTTAGAGTTGGCAGAGGACACTTGCATCTACGATTTCATTTTTGCTTAGTCCACTTTTCTCCGTGCCTGGTTCTGCGTCCACCGCGAGCTTCAAAAGAGTACGAAGGGGTGGAGGAGGGTCTAACTTTAACCGACGATAACTGCCGAATTGGATGAGAGCGAGCTGGTAGAACATCTCCTCGCTACGAGCATGCGTGTCAGATTAAGGGCAGAATACAGAGCGCAGTAATGCGACGTACGCCAATGCTGCATGATTGAGAAGATACAATTTCGTAGCATGCTGGACCAGTGACAAACACCGATAATTATCCACAATTCCGACGAACGTATGCTTCTTTATTATTTCGGTCAGGTCTGCCGAATGAACTAAGCATCCGTCATCCCACTTGAACGGTTGATGTGACAAACCATGGTGTACGCTTTTTTGGACTGATTGCCTGAGCTCCAGGATGGAAGTTAAATCGCAACTGGACTCGGGGATATCGCGGAGGCCGACTGCTTTTTTGGATACATCATCGCCGTCAGAACGTGATGTGTTTAACACTGGGATCATTGATTCGAGAGTACGATCGTGAAGCGACGTGCGGACTTTGTGCTGTGAATACAGCTTCGGAGCTAAAGGAGGATAAGCAACAAGACCAGAATGTTATGAAAACATACGATGAGACGCCGAAGCCGGACGTTCTTCCTCGTCCTCCTCTTCTTCGCCCTCTTCTTCCTCTCTCGGTTTCCGCCTGCCTGTCGTGTTCGATTCGTTCGAGCGGCCAGTAAGCAATGTCTAGAGACCGTCAAAGACACGGATAAAGTAGCACGCTCAAGCTTACCTGACATTCAAAAGTCCTGGATTGACTTTGACTGATCATCTGCTGTATTGCATCTGATATCCGCTCCGTTATCATTTCCTCATTCAAAAAGATAACTTCTCGTTTCGTGGGGTGTACATTCACATCCACAGAACGGGGATCTATCTCAAGGCTGATGTTTTTAATGAGTAGTCTTGTTATGGGTGATTGTCCGCACCTGAGATATACGAATGGGAATGCAGCCTTGGGCAGTACTCCGCTGTATACACTTTCGATTGCCCGTTTGATGCTAGACGACTCGACGAGGCGGTCTGCAACATCATGAGTAATCGAACTACTCAGCATTCATCCCACACCAAGGTTGACCTACGGTTGATGAAAAGCAAGAACACAGTCTTCTTAGCTTGATAATTTGGACTCGTGCAATAAGCCTCAGCGGACCACTTTTCGGTGTCATCAACGCCACCAGATCCAGTCCCGTCAGTGGACGACGAAGATGCTTCAATGTGCAAGAGTTCTTTCCCTATGGCGTGACCATACAGTAGGCGGATTGCTTGGTCGGTGGATGTGGACGAAGTGGAGAGTTCTGGAGTCACAGATCCAGCCTTGTCGGTGTGGTTAGCAAGAAAGTATATACACCATCGGGTTTACACACCTTTTTGCAAAGGAATGCTACTTTAGAGTTATGAACCGCATATTTGGTGACAACATCAAGGATTCTTGCATACTCCTCGGACGGGCTACGCAATGCCGACAAGCGAGTAGGTGTATTATAAAACATGTCCTCGATCTGCCAGATTCGGTAAGGACTGATTGAACAGTAAATCGTCAAAAAAAGGAACATACAATGATGGTAGTTCCATCATTTCCAGCACAAGGTTTGGGATCCGGTGTCTGACCTGCTTTTTGGGGAACCAACACGCCTTCAGAGTAGCGTGCTCTACATGAGAGTTTTGACTTGATCCCAAATGAAGCTACTGAAGCACTTACTTCCAAGCGCAAGAATCGGTCTTAGTTTTGGTCACAACGGACATGTGAGCCACATGGGATACAGATGCCAACGCTTCGCCGCGAAAACCATAAGTCGTTAGTCGAGACAGGTCGGAGAAAGCTTTGATTTTTGAGGTCGTGAAACGCTCAGCTAGGATGGGCAGGTCGGATTTCTGTCAGAGGGGTCAGCCACGCGAACGGAAATCGAAGGGAAAGGCGAGCGTACGCACGCGTATTCCGCAACCATTATCCTGAACCTGGAGCAATTTCATTCCGCCGTCTTTGACGGTAATGCGAATCGACGTAGCACCAGCATCCAGGCAGTTTTCAAGCAGTTCCTTCAATGCCGAAGCCGGCCTGTGTATTATCTTTCTGACAGGTGAGCTATGCAAGGCGGATGAAAAGTAATGCAGAGATGTACCTCTCCTGCGGCTATGCGATTTATGAGTGACTCGTGAAGCCTTTGTATGCCTGGTGGAGGTTGCGAATGATCCTGCGCTTGTTCACGCATACTTGTTGATGGATGGTTCAAGTCAGAGTGTACGACACGCGACCGTGTACCCAGAAAGCCAGCTTCGGCAACCTAAAGCATACGCCGCTTGCAAGAGATGAACGTGAGCCAATTACAAAGACGCGTCGACTCCTTGCAAGACGCGCCTAGTAATTGATCGAGGTCACGTGCGAACCCACACAGATCGTCTCAATATTTATGGCTGCCAGTGCCTCCGTTCTCTCTCAGGCTGCAATTCCTCCAGTACACAGTGTCGATGCTACCAGTAGACAAGTACCGCGGGGCAGTCGTGGAGGTGCGCACAGTCTCTCTACAGGCGACACATGACCTATCGATCACCCCCAGGATCTCCAACTACCTCCGGCGTTCTCACTCCCAGCTGACGAATCCATCTCGCGTGCCATCGAGCTCGCATACGAGCGCGATTTCTCTCACATACCGTGATTGTCCTGCATTCTGCACATGTCGGTCGACCTTACCCCCTTTCTCGCAGGGTGCTCGACAAGAGTAGACGCCCACTTGGTTACGTCGATGCTGCCGTACTGAAAGCCAAATGGCAGGCAGGGGATGCAAATCCAGTACATTTCCTTCTCCCCTTACTTGATCGCCTCCTTATATCCTGATTTGCTTTCCTCGGCTACCTCATTAGAATGATTCCATCAAGCAATACATGACCAAGTTCGAACGCAATGAATCGCATCCATACACTATCGTCACACCCGATACGCCTCTTGCTGAGTTGGCAGAGTTTCTGCGCAACAACATCTTCGCGTTAGGCAAGCCAACTCAGATATTCTCAACTGTGCAATGGACTAACAGCGATCTAGTGACGGATTCCAACAGAAAGTTTGTACTTGCCGTTGCGACGTCACAGGATTTGGAGGTGGGTGTCTTATGCAGCTTTCGTTGAGACGCCGTCTTATCTCTTGTTCCACAGAATTTCGTTTCTCGCCGGGGTATATCATAGTCGGTAAATATCATAGTCGGTAACATCGTCTTTTCCATCATGCCACATCTTGTATCTCGACCCCTGATCCTACACGAGCCGCGTCTGTCAAACACACGACTATTTATCATCCACGCCTCATCCAGATCGTCAAGGGGTGCAACTCAGCTTGTACGAAGTTTCCACTTTGACATGCGTAGAGCGTATTCCCAGTAGTGCCTTACACGAGGAAGATGTGTATCCTCGCGTTCAGGGGGCTCCGACACACTCATACTATTAGAAGGTTCGTCACATAACATGGATACATCGATCTCGACATATCGCCCGTTCTTCGACCGCGCCTGAAAGCAACATTCCTTTTTCGATACCGCTCGCACCGGTAGTGCATCTCAATTCACTCTTGCATTCTCCCATGCTTGTATCTGACCTCAATCTGGAGTCCCGCTGCGCACTTGGTTTTACCGTTTCTTCGTTTGATGCGTCCTGGCATGTTTCAGGCTTCCCCGCACAAGCGCTAGAAGCGTGCCCAAAAACTGGCCTAAAGGGATAGGCTCTTGCCAAGATCATATTGCGTCCGCTCGGAAGCTACGCTTTCACCTTGTGTGCGGGAGATGGTGAATCTTTTGCATCGGAGAACACGTCGACCATCATTCGAGAATTTCTCACGGGGAAACTAGACCGAGAGCTTCATTGGCAAACAAGGTACCAGAATGCATATGAGATCGACGACTCAGCGTAGCAAGCTTGCGTCCGGAGAGGTAGAAAGATATCCTTTTTAACGCGTCGTCGATTCGCGTCTTCGGACTTGCCCCGAAGCAACTTGAAATGACCCGAGCCCATCACTTTTGCCGGTCTATACATGAATCCAGACTTGGTCACAAAAACAGCAAGCATTGCCGAATTGAATGCATGTCACCAATACATATTGCCGCGGTTGAGAACGAAGAAGAAAAAAGAGTCGACGAATCGGCGATGGCCTTCTGAAGACGAAGCTTGCGTGGGTTCCGCGAGGAGTGGTATGATCGGACCAACCAACGCACGCGTCCCAGGTAGATGCAAGGATACTGACAAGAGCGCGGAGGTCGTGTAAGAGGTCCGACACACGAAAGCCAGAACCTTTCTCTAGCGGCGCAAACAATTTCAGTGAAGCGATGAGGGGCAAAACAAATGGTTGAACCGACGAACGATCATTTGGTTTCCCGTCGGCCAAGTTACATACTTGGGAGAACCTGTCCCTATCATATCACCGTTTTTATTTGTTTTTTTCTCCTGTGAGGAATCAGCCAAGTGCTCATGAAGTGTAAGACGAGATACTTGCCGACAGCCCTGCCCTTCATGAGAGTGTAGTCAGAGCCACCTCTGACTAATCATGAGTCCCACAGGCTTGCCCTGTCACAGAACTTCCAACACACTAAGCTGGGTATTCATTGCAATTCCTGCAGTAATCAATTACGGTAATCATATGCCACTCCCACGCTATCAGTCAACTAGATCGGTCAGTACACAGCATCTTGTTGGATCAGCTCCAGCGCCTTTGATGAACGGGGCTTGATGGAGCACTTGAAGGGCTTGGGGTGACTGCATGCCCGTCAGCAAAACAGACACCGTGGACAGCCAACAATCCCTCACCTGATGGTACCTGTCGATGGATCAACCTCTGGCGTGATCTCAACACCATTCTCAACAATCTTTGACACGTCAAAGACTGCCAGCGACATTGCAGCCGAAATCCATACAGACGCATCTGCCAGGTGCAGGCCTGTTAACCGGTCCAAAAAAAAACAGTCAGCTTTCAACATGGACGTCGTGTCTGTGCGCATATTGACCTGGGCAAATACTATTCGAGAGGCTAAGTCACCCAGATTACCAGCCACGGTCGACAACGAAAACCTACCGTCTCCCAAAGCCGAAGCAGATCGTACGGGGGTCGACTTCAGGCTCTTTTCCATCCCGAGCGAGGAAGCGTTCAGGCTTGAACTCGTTGGGTTCAGAGTACGTCCGGGGGTCGTGGAGCATGTACCTATCAGAGACAGATTGGTAAAAGATGCTAGTAGGACTGGAGCACGAACCAAATGTTTGGCAAAATCAGAGTACCCTTGGGGATATAGTATCCATCATGAACATCATCTTTGGTTACGCGATGAGGCAAGGCTATTCCGGGATCAACGAGCTACGGACAGACAAGCACGGAAGGCACGGACCGAGAGGAGCGACAGCGTTCCAACGAAGAACTTCTTTAGCGAGAGCCTCGACATAAGGGAGGGAATCACGGTCAACAAAATTCGGAAGACGATCCGAGCCAACGACAGCGTCAATCTCTGCTTGTGCCTTCTTCTGCACCTCGGGGAAGAGTGTCAACGCCAAGAAGAGAGAGTAGACAGCCGAAACGGTCTAACGACGCTTCAAGTGAACACCACGTAGTATCACGAAATGCTCATCACCTACAGTGTCAGCACCAGCTACATACGGATTCAGCCAACGCTCATCCCAAGAGGGCATCCCGACGTACCGGAATACAAAGAAGCGGAAGACCATTTGACGACATGATCTTCCTCTGCAGACAGAGTCTTGCCTTCAAGCAAGTTGGAAGTGAAGGACCGGGGTGCAATACCCGCCGCCTGAAACGAGTCACTTGATTGACTATCGGAGAATGGCGTTTGAGCCTACCATCTGATCCTTGACGAATTGGTATGGTTGGTGGACCGTTTCCTCGAGAGTTGCACGCCATTCTTTTGCCTTGATCTTGAAATTCGCACCGGGGAACCAACCAGGAACATGAGCCACTGTAAGCAAGGGAATAAGGCAGCGTGCTTGTTCATAGGCGATAGATGTACCTACAAGCTGGCATGATGTCAACCATAAAAGCGCCGGTGGCTGTCGCCATTGAGAACTGGTCGACAGCCTTATCGGCAAGGTCAACAAAGGGGTCCTGATGATCCTTGACTTGGTAGCCATGGGAGATGCGCAAGATGATGGCACCGGCAGTATGGCGGACGTGTTGTGACAGCTCGGCGGGTTTAGCGAGCACACGCTGGAGGAAGCGATGGGTCTCCGTTTCCTCGATAGGATGGTATGTCTCCATCACTGCGCGACTACCAATCACGCGGGCAAAGTTCTTGCGGTATTCACGGAAACGGTCGCCATAGGGAAGGAGAACGAGCGTGTGCTTCCAACCGACAAGTTCGCCACCCATAGGGAAGACAGGACGATCGGAGTAGTAAGTACTCTTCTTGTCGAGCATCTCGACCGCGACGTGGACATTGTTCAGGATGACTATGTGTTTGCCCAGAACCTCCGCATGGGAGATGTCGCCTAGATCGACGAGAAGGTAAGGCATTGGGCAAGAGAGAAGAGGGGACACATGCCATATTTGTTGCCCCACTGGGCAAAGGTAATCCAGGGCTTGACGGAGGGCATGTCGGCGATGTTGCCGATCAGAGGGAGACCTTTTGGGCCGGGAGGAAACGGGGCCGGGGACTTGTTGGTCAAGACCTGTTTGACGAGGTAGAGACCGACGCCTGCGAGACACAGGTCGAGCCATATGATGTTGGTCAACATTGTCATTGTTTTGCTGGTGAGTCAAGGAGTGGCAAAAGTCAAAAGAGACAGAAAGGGACGGTGATGGAGCAGAAGAACGGGGCATGGCTGGGGATGTTATAAGTATCTGCGAGTCGCCGACCTGGGAATGCCGCGGGTTGTCGTACGCCTCCAAACTTTAGGGGACTGATAAACCTGCGCATCAGGAAAAACGGAATTATGTTGTAGCGCGTGCCATATTATTAGGAGTGGGACTCACAGTGGCTTAGTCTGGTGACCAGACTGATCTGTGGGGCAAGCTGTCGATAGACAGTCTGGTAAAATCCGTGAAAATTTTGGAGGCAACGCGGATTCCCAGGGTCATGTGAACAGAAAGTCCGTTTTTGGACTTGTCTGCGGCACGTGCACAAGGATAAGTCTAGTCTGAACACGTGCACGAGGATAAGGATCAATTAAGTGGCGGCAATCCGACTAAACCTGTAGGGGTGCCTACGAAATTACTGGTCTTTTTCAATATGGTTGTCACCGTGGGAAAATTACATTCAAAAATGCATCCCCAGTTCGGTCGTTCATATCTTCTCAATGCCCACTCGGAATTCGACAGAAACGACACCAATCAACCCAGACAGCCCAGGACAACACTTTCCGACCTGACCAAAGGCGAAAATCCAAGATTTCAGTATTTCGGTATTTCGGTATTTCGAGATTCAGTGCAGCTGTAAGTACGCCATCCTGTGCTCTGATTTGTTACGACGCTACCGCACTGTAGGTTCTGGACCAAGGTGAAGCGTACAAAGATACTAGGAGCTGGCACTCTGAAGTAGCCAGGAGACTTAGGAGGGATTCCTATTAACCAGAAAGTACGTGGTATATTGCGTAGAACTAGCTGGGGAGCCAGTTCTACAAAGCAAGGGTTTATATATGTTACAGGATCGCGCACAGACCAAGCTATGCGCGATAGTAGACTAATCTAAAGGAGGAACGCCTCATGGACACTAGCAGGCGTGCCATGAGGCGATGGGATCAAAGAGGCAGCGCGGTTCCGAAAGGAAGAGGGGAACCGGTCTAATGGTACATCGAAAGGGAGCAGTAAAACTGCTAAGGTGAAACAGGGGAAGGAGGGCTGTGTAGATCTTAAGAGATCAACACAGGAAGGGGATAGTGGTCCGAAGTAACAGTAGTATTCGTCCACAGAGTGAGGAGGTGAAGGCCAACGTTCTAACGTTGTGAGTAAAGGAGAATAGGGGAGGAACCGAACCGTTGGTTTGTAACATAACTACCCTCTCGAAGACCCACTCTCGTACCAACATTCTCCGTTCCCTCCAGCAACAACTTGCCAAGAAAACCCAGAAAACTCCTTTGGAAAAAGCCGAACAAATTCGCCGAGTATGAAGGACCCACCCTGACTCTTGGGAATGTGAGTTAGCACACATCAACGACTTCCCCTCAATCTCTACGGTTGTCGTACCACAAGAAGAGAAGTCAGTCTTTGTTCCTCTATCCCTCTCCTCTCCCAATAGCCAGAACGTCATCTCCACCCCTGCCCTCGTCGACTGTGGAGCCACCACTTGCTTCATTGATTACGCTTTTGCCAAGTGTCACAATCTTCCTCTCACCTGTCTCTCTCGACCCCACCAAGCCTTCAACGTGGACAGAACGGAGAACAGAATGGGGGAGATTAAGTTCAAAACCCAGCTCCACATATGGGTAGATGACAACAAGGAAGACTGTGACTTCCTCGTACTCTCCAGTGGCAAACACCAGAACATCATCCTTGGGATGTCATGGTTAAAAGAATGAAACCCCACCATCAACTGGTCTACAAGAAGAGTAACGGTCTCAGCCAAAACCGCCCCTCGCAAACGAAATGGGCAGGAAGCCCTTGGACAACGGTACCTCCTACAGTATCTCAACCTCGACACCGAACAGAAATGGGCCGCCCAGTGGCTCAAATGTTTCGACACCCTTCCAGAAAAGGTCCAGAAGGTTACCCTCTCCACTACCCTCGCTCAAGAGAACAAACACATCACAATGGAGGTACCCAAGGAATACCAACAATTCATGGACATCTTCACAGAAGAAGCAGAGACAGAACTACCCCCTCCTAGGCCATTTGACCACAGAATTACCCTCCTCCCCAGCTTCATACCTAAGCGTGCCAAAAACTACTCCCTCAACCCGGAAGAGCTCATAGCTTGCCAAAAGTTCGTAAACGAGAACTTAGCCAACGGAAAGATCCAACCATCCAAGTTACCTCAAGCCACTCCCTTCTTCTTTGTCCAGAAGAAGGATGGAAAGCTCCGTCCCTGTCAGGACTACCAATACATCAACTCACATACTGTCAAAAATGCGTACCCCCTTTCCCAGATCAACAATCTCCTCGACAAATTAAAGGGATTGTCCATCTTCACCAAACTCGACATGCGGTGGGGATACAACAACATCCAGATCAAACCTGAGGACCAATGGAAGGGAGCCTTCGTCACACCATTCGGGCTCTTCGAACCCACTGTCATGTTCTTTGGCCTCTGCAACTCACCAGCTACCTTCCAAGCCTATATGGACGATGCCTTCGCTGACTATATTGCCGAAGGCTGGTTAGTCGTCTACATGGACGACGTCCTCATCCACTCCTCTGACTCCGCCACCCACCACAAACGGACTCTTAAGGTCCTCCAACGCTTCCGCGAACAGCACCTCTACCTCAAACCTGAGAAGTGCCACTTCAATCTTGCCGAAGTTGAATACCTTGGATTGGTTGTCTCCAATGACTGCATCAAGATGGACCCCACCAAGCTCTCCACCATTGAGGATTGGAAGCCTCCCACCAATGTCTCCGCCCTCCAGTCCTTCTTAGGTTTTTGCAACTTCTACCGGAAGTTTATTCCTGCCTTCTCCGATATCACCTGTCCTCTCCACAACCTTACCCACAAAGGTGCCATCTGGCAATGGGGCACTGACCAGGACCGTGCCTTCCGCACCCTGAAGAATGCTTTCCTCAAACAGCCGGTCCTCTGCACCCCAGACCTTGATAAACCTTTCCATGTTATGACTGACGCCTCCTTGACCGCCGCAGGAGCCGTCCTCATGCAAAAGGATATCAACGGTGACCTCCATCCCTGCTCCTACATCTCCAAGTCGTTTGGCCTGGCCGAACGCAACTATGACATCTATGACCACCCTGTTTCCATCCTCACCGACCACAAGAACCTCCTCTACTTCAAGGAGCCCCGAAAACTCTCTCGCCGCCAAGCCCACTGGCAAATGTTCCTCCAGGACTACGACCTTACGTTCACCCATGTCCCTGGAACGCAGATGGGCCCAGCCGATGCCCTCTCCCGCCGCGACGTTGTCGATACCTCCAATGACAACACGGCTACCCAGCTCCTTCCCGATGCTATCTTCTCCAGATCTCTCGACCTCGCGATCGTGGACAAGATCAATTCCTCTACCAAGAAGGATCCCCTCGTTGCCAACGCCCTCACAGTGATGTCCCTTGGGACCAGTTTACTTCCCCGTGCCCGCCTGGATGATTGGTCCTACAATGGTACCAGCCTGACCTTTCAAGGCCAGCTCTACATTCCCGACGACTGCCGAGGACCTCTGGTGTCCTCCATCCACAACGCTCCCCATGGTGGCCATGCTGGTGCTGCTCATACCCTCGCCCTCCTCTCCCGGGACTATTGGTGGCCCGGGATGTCCACCTTTATTTGCCACTACATTGCTGGCTGCGCTGTCTGCCAGCAACACAAGGTTAACATCCACCCCACCAGACCCCTGCTTACCCCGGTCCCCACCACTGCCA
>JBBPNY010000227.1:0-28459 GCA_038091165.1 Rubroboletus pulcherrimus
TTTCCCCCTAGTCTCTGAGCGGTAAGAAGAGATGAGTTGTTGATCCTGTGAGAGCGTGTCATTGTCTCGTCAACACAACGAACAGAACGAGTAGAAACGCACTGTCGCGATCTCCTCCATGCCCTCCTTGATCCGCCTCATCAGCCAACCTTTTACAAGTCCGACGCTTGCTACCTCATTCCGACTGAGAACCTGCACGACGGATAGAGGCGACATTATCTTCTCGCTCTCAATGTGTTCCAGGAGGGATTCAAGGTCTGCTTGGTGTGTGGTGAGAAGTGCAGGCGTCGAAGTGAGGAACCGGAGGACGAGCGGGTAAAGGTGGGGATTATCCGGGCCGTACTTGCGCAGAGCTGAAATTACCTGCGCCGAGGGCGAGGATTCGGCGAAACTCGTCTCAGAGGTGCTGCCCGAGTTGTGCTCTTCCATCCAGAATCGCAACACGTCCTCATACATACCCATCCTTTCCCATAACAGAATCAGTCCGGGTGTATACTGGTGGCTCGAGCAGAGAACCAGCGCATGGGTGAGATCGTACGGAAGGTGGGTGGAATGGAGCAGTCGGAGGGCTTTGTGGTGCTCGCATGGGGTATGTTGGTCCCCCTCAATACCCTCGTCGAGATAGAGCTCCAGCAGCGTATTCCATACTGCTGCCTGGTCCCGTTTCTCCATTTCTTCATCCTCGCCTGCACCAGCAGCGATGGGGCCCGACTCTGAACCACCCGCGCCATCCAGTGTCTGCCCCCACCGCCGCTGTGCCACCGTCTCGAGGAACGTCGTGAAACACCCGGGGTGGTCCACGAAATGTGCAAAGAAGAGCGTTGGGGATGGTCGCCTAGGTGGCGTCTGCGTCCCTGGGCCGCTCGTAGATCGTACTTGAGGCGAAAGAGATTGGACGCTGGGCCCACTAGCTAATGCGGTCACCAGGTCCTCTTCTTCTTTGTCCTCCACATTCTTCCTGGCTCCGTCACTACCCGTGAGCGTACGAGGTACCGCGGGTGCTCTTGAGAGGGCGAGTAGAGCCAGATACGAAGGCGCTGATGCTCCCTGTGCTGGGGGTTGAGGAACTTCCGAAGGTGGGAGAGGTCCAGAAATGGTACACAAATCAATGAGCAATTGTGTGGTTTCGTTTGGAAGGTTGTCTAGAAGAGCACGGCAATAACGAGCGAGGTTCGATTCCGCCTGATGTTTCGGACACCGAACCCAACGTCAATCCATTGCCACCCGAAGAATGAATGCGAGACAAAGACTTACACCAGCCCCGCCCACTTCTCTCAAATAACTGATTGCTTCCCTGTATCCATTTTCTATCTTTCCTTTCTCCGTTTTCTCCGTCGCCTTCACATCCCCACTTCCAGCACCAATATCTTCCACGACGACCCTCAGATAATCCTCGTGTCTCCCCCACCTCTTCGCAAGGTACGCAGCTTGATCAAAGAATCCCGCTTGTCGACATACACGAATCGCCGTGTCAAGATCAAACGGAGGTTCTCGGGTCGTTCCTTCCCCGGGGACTGCTTTGCCATCGAACGCGACAGTTCCGACAATTCTTCCCTCGCTGCGAACAAACGCATCCACTTTGGCGACGTCTCCCACCTTGGCGTAAGTATTAAGGAGCAGGGTCGTATGTTCTGCATTCGCGAGCCCATGTGTATGCAGTTCTTGCAGGTAGAGCATCAAGAGTGGGGTCAGATTGGCTGTGAGGAACTATGCGTAGGTCAGTATATGCTAGGGTAACATGCAAGAACCGAAAATGATCATGACCATGAGGGGCATACCTTGCGTACGACATAACTTCCCCGGATACCACCGATCGTTTGCATATACTCCTTCATCGCACCTTCGTAATCGCCCTTCTCGTATAGATAATCGCCATGATGCCGATGTACATCTGTCGTGTCCAGATTCTGTGTGTACGCAAACGACAGCGCGAGGGGGTAGAGGTGTTTTTCGTACAACAGCGCGAGCTTGGTGCCAGTCGGCTTCTCAGCCAAACGAGTTACCTATGTGAGTAACGTTAAGTTGATGGTAAGGCCTGCATGCGATTGAAAGACACCAACCGCGCCATCATTCCCCAAAACGTACACCGACCCCCATGCGGACACGACGTCCCGGACACCACGTTCAAATACCCCGACGTATGCGATCATCTTGTTCTCCATGTCGACGAGTACAACCCGTGCGGCGTCTGGGTCAGTGACTCCATTCGTAGAATTAACGTTCGACTGCGAGGATGCATCGGTAGTGAGCTTCCGTTGTCGCGGGCCAGGAGTTTTCGTCGTGACGCTCGAGGGAAGCGTGAAAACGACGACGACATAATTCAGGTGAGTGTGCAAGGAAGACTTGCGTCCTGTGAAACTCAATCAGATGAATTGTTCTCCGATTGAAGAATGCCCTCGAGGGGACGGAGTCGTACTAACCTTCGTAGCTAACCACACCCAACCTTCCACCACTGCCCACGCCGACCACTGCCTCGTCTCTGCCCAAAACAACCCAGCGTGCTTTCCAGTCGACACAAGCACAACGTAAACCTGCTCCGATCTCGTCAACAAGGACAGCTGTAGGGCTAGAAGGCTTTGGTAGAATTGGATAGACATAAGTCGCAGAAGTGGTAACGATGACGAGCGAAAGCGTCGAAGCAGAATTCGAAGTCGGAGCAGAGCCGGGGTTCGAAGGATCCGCGGCAGTAGGCGATGACATTGGATCCATAGAAACCGATGCGGGTGCGGTAGTGAATGCCAAAAACGTCACTGGTTCAGTCGCAATTTCGTGAATAACTCGAGGTTTTGGGATGGAAGCAGATGAGGAGGTTGATGACAGAGATTGGTCCAAATGACGATACAGAAGAACGGTGCCATCTGCGAGACCAATGGAAAGGAAAGAAAGGGTGGAGGTTAACGCGAGGGTGGTGACCTATACTTGGGTAGTGAGTCTGCGCGAGGGATGCAACCGGAACGAAGCATACAGGATGGGGTTTCCCGGCTGGCTGAACTTTGGCTGTGCGGAGGAGCTCGGGTGCACCTGACTTCTTATCTATCTTTCCCAGATCCCATATTTTCAAAATAGACGAGCGGACGTTATCTTCGTCCTGGGCATGCCTGCGAGTCAAGGATGGAATGGACTCCGAGGAACACGGCTACCCACCCCGATAGAGACCAGAATACCCATCTCCTCCACCATATGAGTGACCCTTCCACCGACATGCGCGATCCAGCTCGCTACAGAAACAAAAGCTTGGTTAAGAAGATGGACACTTCCATGGATGTCTGCAACGACCAAGCCATGAGAAGAAGATATCACTGTCGATATTTCTGGGGCATTCTAACGTCCAAAAGTCAACCGGAGAGAATGACAGGTTGAAGCCTGACTGCACCTTGAAGAGGTCAGGTGGGCACGCTGGGTCGTGCACATCCTTGACGGGCTCAATGTCAAAGAACGTGAACTGCCGAAGCTAAACACAGTGTCAGAAGTCTCTTAGCAGAAAGAAAGGACATTTCTACAGCAGCAGCGGTTGCGGAGGCCATGTCTGATGACCACGACGCGTATTGTCTGAGCCAAAGCGCGACCTGCTTAGTTCGCACCGCTTACACATCCGTAATCTCACTCTCCTCCGATGCTCTCACATCATCCTCGCCGATCAATCCCTCAGAGAGCTGGAAGAAATGCTCGGTTTCACTGGCACTGCTCGCGTTGGAGCTGCCTGAGCGGGCGAGATGACCGCTCCGGCTTGCCTTGGATAATCTCCAAGAAGAGTTTCTCAAAGAATTAGACGACGAGGGATGTGACGGATGGATTCAAGCCACGGAGCACCCAGACTGGCTGTTGGTGCAGGTGCGTCTTCTACATATTCTGAGTGCACATGTTTACTGAGCCTTTTTTTTTACCGTCCATCTCAGCTGCAAAAGATTCAGTAACTTTTTCGTCCGTCGCCTTCAAGCAGATGTGGCCAGAGATATGACATCTCCTCAGCCAAGGGAGAACATCGTTACGCAGGTCAACATGGGTGAAGGGAAATGGTCTGCCATCATCCCTTGCTGTGCCACCGTTCTTGCTGATGGCCATTAACTAGTCTGCATTATTGTCCCGAAAGCATGGAAGATCCAGACAGTTCGACTCCTAGCTGATCGCCTCGGTGTGGTGATAATTATGCCAATATACCACCTATCCTTCTCCTTGGCGAGTTGGCAGCTACAGAATATTGTGTCAAAATGCATGGATGGGCTCAACGTGATTGCCATGCAGCCGGTGCATGTTTTGTCGCTCACTGCTCCTCCACACTCATCAACACTGACCAGCGTGGAGAAGCAGTTGCTCAAAGATAACACTGGAGAACTCGTCACAAACAGAACGGGAGTCGCGTTTCCAGCGCATGTTTGCAGAATGGTGACCAAAACTGGTGGGGGTGCTGACAACTTTAGTGATGATGATCTCGAATCGGCTGACAATTGGAGAAACAGCTGACCGAAAATACCCATGTATAAAAGATTGGCTTCACAGATCCCTGCAAAGTCGACCAGAGGAAATGGAAACATATACAACAGCGACAGCAGCTCTACCTTTAAGGTCAAGGAGGCCGAGGAGTGGCTGGAACTTTATAAATTTCTTCATTCTCATGTTCGAGATGTTCTCGACGAGAGCGATGAGATACTCCATGCCGGCTTCCGATTGATCGACACCGCTGGCCTCCAACAGCACCTAGATGAATTCTCCGATCGATGAGCAGTTACTCAACAAATCCTCGGGCTGGTGAATTGTCACCTGTCTTTCCCTCCAATCCTCGTCTCACACTTAATAGATTGTTACTGCAGTCCATCTGGATCGCTCCCTCATATTCACACCCAGAGGTCCGACGGTTGTACACGCTTAATTTCATTGATAGCTAAGGACGTGGTTGACGGACATCTCTCCAATATCAGCTTTCGGCACCTTCGCCCAAGCCTCGCCTCAGACACGATTCACACTCCCATAACCCACAAGGAATTCCTCCCGGAGACAGCCAAGTTGGTCGAAGGGTACGACTCTCTCAGAATCGTGTTCCCGAATCATGCGAAAGAATTTCCTTGGAAAATATTCGGGCTCGAGAATAGCAGAGAGGATGGATCGTCTAGTATCAGGCGAGTGATACCTGCTGTTTTCCCTACATTGAGTTTGCTGGCTGAATTGATTGCCAGGGTTTTCGGGGCACTAACGACGCCAAATATTCTGTTACCCACCACCATCGCTCCACGCGACCCCGCCTATCTCCGTCAAACAGGAAGACCGATGCAACGGTTCTCGCTGGACGGTCAAGAGGTGGAGAAGCAAACGGGAACGGAGTGGAACGCCATTTCGTCACGTTGTAGGTGATCAGGACTAAAGGAGGAGCAAGTCGCGGACGGAAAGAAATATAGTCGCTACCCAACTTGGCGAGGGGAGTTGCAGTACGCTAGAGACGAGGGTCGTGTATGTGCTACATCGCGCACGTGACTATCAGTGACGTCAAAGCTGTGTCGAGGTTAGGAGGAGCGTGTATAAATGCCCGCAATGGAAAGGTTCGTTCCCCGACCGCATTCAAACATCATCTTCATCCAAAATGTCCCTCAACATGTATCGCCCACTCGTATTGCGTTCCGTGCGCCCTGCAATATACCTCGGAGCCTTCCGTCTCCCCATCGTGAGCATCTCTCGCGAACTGCTGGGTGCCGAACGACGTGTCTGACCCACGCGAATGCAGGCATCTAGAAATCTGACGACGACACCGCCGTCGTCATCCCAAGGGCAGTCGGGTGCCGGTCAGACCCCGCCCGCGACTCCAGAAGGCAGCAACACCCTGATCATCCTCTCCGCCTTGGGTGCGCTCGGAGGACTGTACTATTATTACACCCGCGGACAGCCCGCCGTCGATCGCGAAACCGCGAGACGCGGAGAAGAAGAGGCAGAAAGAAAGGTGAGGGAGATTGGGGAAGCAGGAAAGAGCAAGGTGGAGAATGCAGCAAAACAGGGTCTGCGAGAGTATAATGAGGCCAAGGTGAGTGGATTGGGATGAATAGATGTGTTGCTTCCGGTACTCATTACCCGCTTATCATAGGCCACCGTGCAGGATGCAGCCACCGCCGCACGCACCCGGGCTACGGAGGCACGCACAGATCTAACGGACCGGGCACGACAGAGTGCACATGAAACCCAGGCCAAACTCGACGAGTTGAAGAACACTGCGGAACGGAAGATAGGTGACGTTCGTGATCGCTCGGAGAAAAAAGTTGAGGAGGGCAAGGAAGAGGTCGCGCGTCAAGCACGCGAGGCTGAGAACAAGACCCGTGGCTGGTTTGGCTGGGGTAGTTCAAAGTGAGGTCGTGGATGGATCATCGATCTTGGCAGTTCAAGCTCAAGGTCACGAGGGCGTTTTGCCAAGGATTGGTGTTGTACAGCACACAATATTGTATTTCGTGGAATTTTATCAGTTTCCCCCGACTAGGTTGCTCTGCGGAAAGTGCCAATTCGGCATCAGCCGGACGTTGCTACTTTGTATCTTATCTCGCATCATTCTGTTCAGATCAGACACGGCGTTCGTTCTGGATTTCACACTCGGGTGGCCGCATTGATTCGTGTTACTTCGAATACTGTCGTGTGAACCTGGGAAGTGAGAAGACGAACAGATCGTTGTGAGTGTATATTGTCCCCTCCATCGTAGACGCATAGCCGATTTCAAGTCACGCACATCCAGCTTGGTAGTCAAGATGAGCAACTTTCGGGATCGGGTGGTTCTCGTCGGAGTGGGGTACTGTACAATTGCCCTCGATTATCTACTGTGTGCTTATGGTCTCACTTCCCCAGAGGAGCGACATGCTCGGGTAAGACGACCCTCGCAAAGCACCTTCGGAGTATTCTACCGAACAGCGTCATAATCCACCAGGATGTGAGTGTATCACATATTAAAGTCACATAGATTAACTGTAAGCTTGCTAGGACTTTGCTCCTGTAAGGATGTTCTCATCACACAGCACAAGTCTCTTACGACTAACCACTCCTCGCTAGCCAGAAGAGTTGGTCACAATTCACCCGGTTCATCATATTGCAGACTGGGATTCCCCACAGGGAGCTATTGATTGGCCTCGACTGCGGGCATTCCTGAGGGTTGTAAAGGAGAGCGGAGTGATACCTCCTGATCATATAAGTCACGACCACCTGAACGAACAGAAGAACATCCCTATCACCGATTCCGCTTATCAAGAATTAACAATCCGATTTCAAGACATTGAAGATGAACAGCGGAAGAAGGGGATCCGCATCATATGGGGACTCGTCGATGGATTTTTGCTTTATTGGGACAAAGTAATCCTATTGCGACTTCCTGGCCGACACCAAATTTCTCGCTGACGCTGCGTAGGAGATTATAAACCAACTAGATGTCCGATTTTTCATACGAGGGCAGCACGATGTCCTCAAGCAACGCAGACATGAACGACACGGATATCACACGGCAGGTAGGAACATACTCTTTGGGGTGCAACCCTCCAATGCTCAGTGATTGATTTCCCCCCGTCCTCACTAATACCACGCGTTTCACCTCCGCTTACCTCTGACATGGCATCGACTTGTCTCCTGTACGACACGGGCGTATCGTCTATCCCCATTTCGAACCTCGTTATCCCCATTCGTGGCTACCCGCTTGGAGTGCAATTCAATCCAGAGGGAGTGCTATGGCAGGATCCCCCCATGTACTGGGAACACATCATATACCCAGCGTATATCGAGGTTCACAAGGACATGTTCGAGAACGGAGATGTCGAGAATGGGAAGCTGATTGGGGAGAGTGTCCCAGGACTCGTGGTGATAGAGCCTGTGAAAGGGGGAGTAAAGATGAGCATGGACGACATCGTCCGGGGCTGCTGTGATGTGCTTTGGAACTTTGCACACGCGTTGGATGCCTAGCTAGAGACAGGCAGTTGAATGGCTCACTTGTCACGGTCCGAGCCCGGGCCAGAAATCACATGTCCTTGCTAAATATAAATATATTCGGGTTGGTTGCCGGTACAATAAATTATCAGCAGTTCCGGTGTTACGACTGCCAGCACAAAGCCCCCTCTTGAATTGCAACCCCCGCTATCTCAATCCGTTTTCACAATCCAATGGCTCAAGTTATCGTTGTTGGTGGCGGTCTTGCTGGTCTTTCTGCAGCACACACTCTCCTCGAACGTGGTGCTAATGTGCTATTGCTGGATAAACAAGGGTGCGTGATTCTCCCCCGCGAAGGCACGGAGATGTGCTGAAGCACGATTCCCTCAGGTTCATGGGCGGTAACTCCACCAAAGCTACATCCGGCATCAACGGCGCAGGCACACAAACGCAACAAGAGGCTGGGATTCCTGACAATGCTAGACTCTTTTTCGAGGACACTAAGGAATCTGTAAGTTCTTTTCCCTTGACGTTGGTCTCGTGTTTCATTTTCATTGCTCTAGGCTCGTGACCTCGCTCGGGACGACCTCATTCGGGTCCTGACTGGACGGTCGGGTGATGCAGTGAACTGGCTGCAGAACAAGTTTGGCCTTGACCTTTCCAAGGTCGCCCGCCTTGGTGGTCACAGCCAGCCTCGTACGCACAGAGGCAATGCTCAGTTCCCTGGGATGGTATGTTTTGTTTGCGGCAGTCTGCAAGCGCGCATCGGGGCTCACTTTGCAAATTTCCCAGGTTATTACCTATGCCCAGATGGAGCGCTTGGAGGATTTAGCCGTTAGCCAACCTGACAGAGTCAAGATTTACAAGAAGGCTCGTGTCAGTAAGCTCCTCAAGGATCAATCAGGCGCCGTAATTGGTGTCGAGTTTATCCGCAATGGAAAGACAGACACTGCTTATGGACCTGTTGTATTGGCCACTGGTGGTTACGCTGCAGACTTCACTTCAGATTCGCTGCTGAAGAAACACCGTCCCGAATATTATGACCTTCCGACGACCAATGGTGACCATTGTACCGGTGACGGTCAGAAGATGGCCATGGCCATCGGTGCTAGCGCCATCGACCTTGAGAAGGTCCAAGTGCACCCAACTGGCCTTGTCGACCCCAATGAGCCAACCGCCAAGGTTAAGTTTCTTGCTGCAGAAGCTCTCCGTGGTGTTGGTGGTCTTCTTTTGGACAAGAATGGCGACCGTTTTGTTGATGAACTTCAACACCGTGACTACGTCACCGGTAAGATTTGGGAGAACGGCAAGGTATATATCTCCAGTGGGTTCTAACTAGCATACTAACTTTCCCGTACCTCACTAGTACCCCATCCACCTCGTCCTTAACGGCCAGGCTTCCCGCGACATTGAATGGCATTGCAAGCACTACGTTGGTCGTGGCTTGATGAAGCGATTCGACAGTGGCGAGGCACTTGCCAAGGCCATGGGTATCTCGCCCGCATACCTCAAGAAGACATTCGATACCTACAACGCTGGTTCCAAGGCCAAGAAAGATCCTTTTGGCAAGAAGGTAATCACCCTTTTTAGACCTCCCTACCCCCTCAGATTAACCTGTCTTCCCAGTTCTTCTCGTCTGGTGATTGGACTATGGATGACTACTTCAATGTTGCGATCATGACGCCTGTTCTCCACTACACGATGGGCGGTCTTGAGATCGATCCTGAGTCACGAGTAGTTGGAAGGGACGGCAAACCTATCCCAGGTCTCTTCGCCGCTGGTGAGGTCGCTGGTGGTGTCCATGGTGCCAACCGACTCGGTGGTTCGTCGCTGTTGGGATGTGTTGTCTTTGGGCGTGTCTCGGGTGACTCTGCGGCTGCTTACCTACTCCAAACGACGAGTGCCGTCATTGAGAAAGCTGGTGGTCGTCTTGGTGCATTGGCAGGGCAACTTGCACCTCAACCTTCTGCCTCCCAAACTACCCCTTCTGCTTCAGCGCCAAGCGCTGTTGCACCTTCATCGTCACCAACCAAGGAATTCACGACCGCGGATGTCGCCAAGCACAACAAGAAGGATGATATTTGGGTCATCGTGAACGGACAGGTTCTCGACGTCACGTCGTTTTTGCCTGATCACCCGGGAGGAGAGAAGGCGATCCTGTTGTATGCTGGACGTGATGCCACGGAAGAGTTTAACATGCTTCATGATCCCAAGGTATGTCCCGTCTGGTCCTACCTGTTTTGCAATAGCTCAAAGTTTACCCAGGTCATCCCAAGATATGCACCTGACTCGGTGATTGGGGTGTACAAGAAGTAAATACACACACGTTCTCCTTTTCCGGTTGGACCTCGGATGGAAGCTAAAAGCTGTCGGCTGGGAGAAGGGTTGCAAATCGGTTGACACTTCAATGTAATCGTAACATGTACAACCTGTTTATTCCCCCATTTTTTGCACGCTCTGCGTTGTATCTGAATCATCCTTTGCATACCATTGTGTATGTCAGTCTTTCACGGTGGTTGAACACGTATGTTTGCCTATATCTACTGAACCAATGCACAAGATCAGGACGATAAGTTACTCACTCATTCACAGGTACATACCGTAACCTTGCTGCACGTTGAACACCTTGATGCAGTCCGCGTCAGTTTCGACGGTCGCCACGTTCAAAGAATCTTGAACTGCGATGCAAATCCAGTGACCACCAGTTGAACATCGCGTCGTTCGCCTTCGCAAATCTGATCCGAGGCGAGCAAGAGACGGATGGAGTTCCCCAAAGTTGGCTACATGCCTGCATGACCGTGACAGAGCCCCGACTCGGATTCCCGGCGATACGTCTGACTCTTCGTCTTCTCGTTATACCCCTGACTGCGGGCCAGTACATCTTGTTGCTCCCATCAAAAGAACACTCGGTGCTCCAGTGATCCATCGCGTTCCTCGACAGTGAGCCAAGACGAGAGGAGACGACCGAATGGACGGGCGACGCCAGACAGCCCAACCCACCCTCCACGCACAGTAAGGCATTTTGACCGCCCAGGACTGGGAAACGCGGGTTCGACATGCCATGGTACGCGCGGGTATAACATGAAGATAGATATCCCGACTGCGAATCGCGCGCGACTCTGACGTGATGCGGTCACCGTTCCGTCTTTCCCCCGTCCTCTCCCCCCCACACACATCCTCGGTGTGCGTATTTAGGACTCGACTGGATAGGGATGTTGAGGGTGATCTTGATTTGCACCTCCGAGCGTTGAATCGTGGACTCGACACCGATGATCCGTGGAAAAGAAGAAGGATGGGCATTCCGAGTTTCCTGCTCCCAACACGTGGATTGAGCGCCGTCGGCGGTATGTATGTGTACGTTGCCCCTGGGCGTGGGGACCTTGGACCTTGGAAAGCGTTTTAAGCCCACCGCTCGTCATGGTCACGGTACAGGTCGCCTCTTTCCTTCCATCTATTCATCCTAACCAACGCGTGTCGTGCCTGCTGTTTAGTACGTATGTCTGCTGGACCACCATCAGTGGGTTTTCACTCCCAATCCGAGTTGCGCGCGTCGCGAATGGGATGTGACGTAGTGAGGTTTGTCTTGTGTCCATCTTTCGTCGAGGGTGCATGTGGAGTTGACTTGGTGGTGGTAGGGACCGCTCGGGACGCCAGGCTCAAGCACCGTTTTGGACTGCTCCGTACAGTCCCTCGACCGGTCGGTCGAATGAGATGGAGAGGTTTGGACGCCGATTGCTGGTGTTTGCCGTCGAGAGCTTACACCCGTTTTCCTTTCAACTAGCATGTATGCGCGTCCGCCGTACACCGGAGGTGGATCCATGCAGCACCACCACGCCAGTGCAGGAATTGGATCCCCCCCGTCCGTTCTGTGAGTCTGTCTAATGAAATCGTGTCGACGCTGGCTTAGCGTGCGTTAGAGAACTACCGCAGCACAGTGAGATACGGTCTGCGAACGTCCACTCGCGCGCTGTTTCTGCCGTCGCTGCAGATCCCTTTCTAGGGCCCACTGGTCATGCACCGCAAGCCATCCGTTTTCCCGAAGCTGCAGTGCGCCAATTAGGTTGTTCAATTTGGCCAGGGTCGAATCCGTTTCGTGTTGGCCCGGACCTGAGGGGCGATCCGCAGAGCCCCGGGAACGTTCATGCACCAAGCCATGATGTTGCGGAACCCTCTGCCTTGGGCTTCACGCCAGCAAATCAGACCTGGGAAGAGATGCTCGGGACAGCATTCGCGCCGCGGCCCCATCCTGCGCTCTCCCCGCAAATCTGCTCGTGGGAGCCAAGTGAACCCACACGCATACAGCTTCCTTCGCTCACCAACAACGGCACGTCCTCCGTCGAGCCAGCACATCTACAGAGCGCAGACGAGGATGTCAGTGACGACGTGTACACCTTTTTCTGTGAATGGACAGACGAACATGGCACATGCAACATGAACATCCTCGGAGACAGAGTCTGGATGAGCCATCACCTCAGCCGCCACCACAATGTGGTCGGGCACGAGAAATCCCAACGTGCGTGTCTCTGGCGGGGGTGTACGGACACGATGAACAAGGGGAGTTTGGCGCGGCACGTCGTCTCGCGTCATTTGCGGACGGGCGCGAGTTGTGGGTTTTGTAGCAAGATGTATTCGCGCACGGACGTGGCCCGAAGACATACGAAGAAATGCAAGGTTGCGAATGGGGCGTCGGTGGAGCATGATCAGACCAAGTGGTAAGCGTATTTGAACGGGCATATTTTTCCTCTTGAATGCACTGGGCGCTAACGGAGACCTTGCAAGATGGGCGGTCATGGTCGATCGGTCGCTTTGGCATGACTGGCCGTGTGGGAGAAACAGTCTGAACCCTAGAGATCGGGTACACTCAATGGAGAATCGTGGTGGACCATGGTACCGTTCATGATGAGTTTCAGAGCTGTAATCACATATGTATACCTTACCAAGCGGCTCACCGGAAGCGAGATGAAATTGAAGTCATTAATGTCCCAGTCCTGAATAAGATGAAGGTTCGTCGAAAGATCAAGAAACACTCCGGGACGAGTTCTCGCAAAAAAACAAGAAGTCACTGGAGACACTTTATTCTCGACACGTGATGTGGTGTTACATACAAGCAGACTTGACGAGATAATCAACAGTGGCGTCGGGGACCAACCTTGTTATACAAGGAAAGAGGCGTACAGGGAGTTGGACCGTGCTCGACCCCAAAGATCGATTCACGAAAGTCTTGTATTGCCACCTTGAACCTCGTCCAGGGGTATGCGGACCAAACGCTCTCCTGGCGCCGATTCAAGGTTTGCCAGGGACGTCTCTGACTCTGCATACTGCTGTCGATTCGCCACTAAAAAAACGCATGAGGACGCGTCACGATAGGTCGCGAACACGCACGAAAGAGTCCAAGTATGCGGAACATGTTGGGCCACTGATCGAGTACTTGGCCATGTACTGTGCGACCAGGCGTGATCAGAAGGGGCAACGCGTGCTCCCATGCGTTGCATAGACTCACTCTGACCCGCATCTGCCATGACTTCGCAGTCGTCGGCAAGGCCCTCGATACGCTTTACAAAGAGGGCACTGGCGCGTTCGAGAGCCGCGACCGCTTCATATTCCTTTTTCTTTTCTAGCAGCCGGTGGACAGAAGCTGGATTGTTTGCTTGAGCGGCCAAAGCGTGTGCATGGGAGATGCGATGAGGCGCGACAGATGGCCGCATCTTCCAGAGATGGTGGAATTCCACACAAAGTACAATGGTCACGTGGTGGCTCATAAGTGTCGACGCGAATGGTTTCAAATCCAACTGTCGGCATCATCCCAACTTCGACCCGTTGTGAAACAAGCGCGTCGTCGACAATGCCCGTCACTCGCTCGTCCAGTCGCCCGGAATCCCAACAGCCATCGGGTCAGCCTTACTCCTCCACCCGCGCAGGTTCTTCTGGCAGTGGAACTACCAAGAAAGCATCAAAATCCCCTAGTAACGAAATTATTGTTTTGTCTTCCGACGATGACGAGCCTCCGCCCAAAGGGACATTGCCATTCAAGAAATCGTCCAACCGTCCTCTCAGAAAAAAGGCAGCCGCATCTGCAGCGCCACCGGTCCTATCTGGCGATGTGCTCGAGATATCGTCGGACGACGAGGGCAAGCCTAAGAAGCCCTCCGCAAAAAGACAGGCCCAACTGTCCGAGAAGACAAACAAGGATCTTCAGCGCACCATCAAGAAGCTACAAGGGGTCCGTCTTGCGTTTTGCACCCCTTTTTCGCTTGGCCCGTGTTGTTTCTCAATGTCACCCCACAGGAGCTCAAACAGTCTGAGCAAGTACTTGCATCGACCTGTCGAGAGGTAGAAGAGCTCAAAGGTGTCTGTTCTAACAAAGATGCAAGTTCCCTTCTCATCCTTTCCCCCTTTCGTTATATCTAATTCATGCATTAACAGGCCTTGTCGGAGCTAGAAGAACATACATTATGTGAGGTGTGCACACTCACCATGTGGTCCCCGTATATGTCCGTCTTCTTCCCTATATGCAGGTGACTCTGGCCCTGACTATATGCTCGCAGCCTTCCCGAGTGTGGTCACTCTTTCTGCGAAGACTGCCTCGTCGATTGGTTCAGTACGACACAAGCACAACACATGACAGCGAACCCCCAATTAGATGATAATCGTGCCGCCTTGGCAGGACAGCTCCATACGTTGGTTCAAATGGTCCCCAATCTACATGCGTACGGTCCGCATGGTCAACACCACATACGAGCGGTCCTTGCCGAGTTACGACGTCATCGACCTGAATATACATGTCCGTCGTGCCGGAAAGAGGTGTTGAATAAACCTGTCGAAGACTTCCGGTTGAAGAGCCTCGTAAAGGAAATTGCGGGCATGGTCGGCGAGACGAATTCGCGCAAAGACACATTTCGACACCGAGGGACTAGCCCCTTTGATCACTTCTTCGCAGCACCCATTGTGGCTAGATAAACTTGCATTATTTTTTTTCTCGGACGGAAATCTTGCTTCCCAGTCTCACCAGTTGATAAACACTATAGCATATTTTGTGGGTACTGTACATGCGTACTATGTAACGAATACTAGTGTTGAATGTGTTCACCATCAAGCGTGGCATGATTCTTAGGTGAAACTTCGGAATTTGGGATGCAGCTGACACTGGCCGAGTCAAGGCATGATATCTACTTACGACGGAATTACTGTAATCATTCAATGGTTACATTCATGAGTATGTAGTATAATACAATGACAAAAAACTGTGCGTGCAATGGACAAATGATCTCAGCTACCGTTTCTTCCCCCGTGCCTTGACACTCTTCGGCTTCTTGGTGTCCACCTTGGTGGGCAACGGCCCCTCGACGATCTCAACTTCGTCGTCTGAATCTGCCTTTCTCTTGTGTCTAGCGCCAGATCTCATCGTCGCACTCCCTTCCTCCATCACATCGCTCACCGTCGTCGTCGACATCTTATTCGTCGAACCTGGACTCTGCCGCACCGACGACACGGTCCCCTGAGCGGATCCCCTCGACCTGACAGACGACGCAGGCGACGCTCTTCCCGATCCCGATCCCGCCCCTGCCGAACCAGAGCGGTTCTGCGCCGGAAAGACAGGCAACAAACCCACTTCGCCCAACCCATCACCTCTGCCCATCGACGACGCACTGCCATCTACTTGTCCATCACGGTACGCCTCCAGCCTTGTCTCGCGCCAATCCCGTTTGTAGATACTCTCTGTCGATAATCCGTCCTCGAACGACCGTACGTCGCCCTCGAGGCGCATGTAGTTGTCTTCGTGCTTGGTTGTGTCACGGAGTAGATTGGGGCTGGGGATATGCTCCCCCGTTCGGCAGGCTTCAAAGAGCTCAAGGGAGAGCGAAGACGTATTCTTGAACGGCCCTTCCTGCCATCGGTGTGCATCTTCTTCCACCGTTGGCTCGCCCAGGTTCTCAACCCATTCCCAAGGTCGATTCTGGATGGGTGCGCCATACACCAGGTGACCAGATGCATCACGATGGGCATGTACGAGATTCGTGACGACCTCGTTGGGAGGGAGCTGTGGGAGCAGAGTACATAGTTGTCGATAGTATTCAGATGGGAGGTCGGTCCGGAGCTCGTGCTCGGAGATGCTGGGGTAGTATTTGAAGGGGTCAGACGTGCTCGACTTGGACTGCGAGTGAAGTTCTACCAGTATGCACGTCAGAGCATGTGCAGGGTGAAAGATTCATGCGGTATACCATCAATCACAAAGTACAACGTATCAATAAGCAATGAGTACGCCACGGAGTCAAGATCGGATGACCCGGACCCGTGCATCTACCATGATGGTCTCAGCATTTTCATCATTGTCCACGACACGTACACATACCAGCGCCAAGCGGAAAAGCGTGGACGACAGCGTCTCGTACTGCTCGCGGACAGCAGTCGTCCAGGTTCCTCCAAACCCTAGTTTAAATTGCAGCAAGCGCGCAACAAAGATGATGCTCGGGGTCAATCGCTTCGATTCTTCAGCGCCAGTCGCAGCAAACATCGTCTCGACGGCCGAGAGGGTCTCGCATATACCCTTGCCCAGTCGTTCTTGACAGTTGGCGTCCAGTTGGAAGACGGTCCCTTTCGTACGGAAAGGTTCCATCACGTGTGATAAGAGACGCAAGATCTCCCCTGCACGATCAATACGTTCTGCGAGGTTTTCAAGCGACAGCGGAGCCGATGGACGAGCGAGAATTTCGACGAGGCTCTCCATACCGTTATTCACGAACTGCAAATGGTAATTGATAATTGAGTGGTTCATCAAGCGTGGTGAACAAAGAAACCTTTTCAGCCACGGCACTATCGATCTCCTTCATCATCTCGGCGATGAAACATGCTTCCTCAGAAGCAATCGAGTGATGAAATAAGACAGAAGTAATCTTATCCAAGGATGCGCTGGCGGCTTGTTTCGTCGCATCGTTCGCCATGGCTCGACCCAACTGTCGTAGTCCGAACTGAAGTTGAACGGCAGTGGCGGCAAGACGCCACGGACTGAGCACGGATGATATCCCGCTCTTCAAAAATGTGTTCACATCTGTGCCTGCAAGTCTAGTTCAGCAACCCTGGAGAAATGGAGAGCAAGGACATCGAACACTTACCCTCGCTTGAGTCGCTCAGAATGACCTTGAGTGCATTCACGAGCGGCTCAAAGAGCGTCTCATCAATAGATCTGGACTGGATAGGTTGTTCGAAGGCGCTCCGTATCACGTCCAAATCACGGTATGCAGCAAACCGAAACTGTTGACTCTCGCAAGTCCTTATCCGGAGATCCCGGGCCATGTCTCGAAGGTGTCGCGGAACGAAAGGGTTGTGCTCGATAGACACGAGGGTAGGCATCTCGGCAGCAAGGAATCTAAAGTGCAGTTCGCTGAACGCGTCTTGTCGGCGGGTATGGAATCGATGAAGGTCTAAAAGGGTATTCTCAAGCGTGGATGATATCTGAGGCTCTGCTCTGAGAATCAAACAATCAAACAGGGCGTTCGCCGACTGGATGTAAGTTGCCAGTGATTCCGCTTGTTCGGACACGACCTTTGCCAGCTGAGTCCATGCGGGGTAGACAAGACCTCGGAGGATGGTCGTGGATGGGAGCGCCCCGTGGGCACACAAAAACAGTAGTACCACCGTGCATACATCCCACGCGTCGACTGTAAGCGCCAATATTTCGCCTTTGCCAGTGCCGAGAAACCAGCGGAGCACTTGTTCGTCAATGCCAGCAGGGAGGTGCTGGTCGACGTGCAAAAGGAACTGCGCGTATTGCAGCGCAATCATGTGCTGTTTGAGAACATCAGTTGTCATGTGTGGTACTTGACGTAATGAAGCCACGGTATTGTCCCAAACCTTCCAGCCCCAATCCAATGACGTTCGATACTTGTACCACAAACTATTGGCAAGGATCGAAGGGGCGTCTGGTTTGGAATCCTCTGCAAGCAGTAGGATCTCTGTTAAAACTGGAGGGACTGTGTCACCCATAGCGGTTTCTGGTGCAAGCGCCTAGTGGAGATTAGGCGCTGATCCGCGAGGTTCATCGTACAAACTCACATGAGCAAATGAAGATATATCTGCCGCCACGAGAGTTCTCGCAGATTCATCTAGGTGGCGACCTCCATCCATCTCAACGAGAAGAGCCAGAAGTGATCTTACTTGCATCCCTCGGTTCCTCCAAACCACATGAGAAGAATAAAGGGCGTTTGTGATACCACTCGTCGCATTCATCGAGGTCCAGACAGTGGCGAAGCGATGGAATACTTCGCCGACTGCCGCGACGACGCCTGCATGTGAGGTCTGGGATAATACCGAGAGGCTCAACTGAAAAGAAGAAAACTTAGTCTGTGCTGCACATTTGATTGCTGGATCGATCTCACCTCAAGCAGCGAACCATAACAACTTGTACAGCACAATAGCTCGACTACCACGCTATATGTTTGAAGAACGACCGACTCGTCAAACTTATCGGATCTGCAAAGGTCAACGAGGGTGTGCGAAACAATCGACGCAGCAACTTACGAACTGGCAAATTTCTTGTAATTTGGCAGAAGCCATTCCTTGAACACCTTGACTTGCTCGAAACGCGGAGCATGGATAGCTGTGTGGCATTTGTCGTGTAAAGCCGACAAAGAGGTGAACGAATGAGGTGGTGTCCCTGGATTAGCCACCTACGTGAGCGTACGCTATGGTCCCCTTGACAGATAACACACCTCCGAATACAAGTGGTAGAACGGCTCGAATCTCTCGCCTCATTTCTCTCTCACAGACATCTTCAGGCGTTTCGCGTGCGCGTGCACCATATAGAATTAGCTTGCGTTGGTGCAACAACGATGATGTGATGGAATGGAGTGGTATCCAACGCAGGAACTCGCGATGTTTCGAGGCGGACTCGGCTGGCTGTGGGAGTAATCAAAGACAAGTACGCCAGGACCCTTTGTGGCTTACCTCGGAACATGAAAGACCCGACTCACTACGTGCAACAAGCCTTTGGATATAAACTGCGTAGTCAAATAGGCTATCCTTGACAAGCCTTCCGAAAAGAGCTGAGACTGATCTGAGGTTAGCGCTGTCGGCAGCCACATCACTTGTGTCGAGCCAATCGAACAAGTAGTCATGCAAAGCCGCACAGGAGAGTTCGCGGCGTGCTGTGCGTTCGCAATATTGACTAAGAAGAGTCACAGCGGCGGAGGGACGATGCGGTCCAAATTGAAGGGGCGTCACAGTCCAGGTGAGGAGCGTGTCAAGCTTTTCAGTGAAAACCGATGACGAGCAGTCACTTGAGTGGGAGGGAAAGAAACCGATTGTTGACATGTCAGTCGTACAAGATATCGAATTGAGCTTCTGTAACAGACAATGCAGCTAAGTAGGTAAAGCGCTAGTATAGGGGGCTCACCTGGATATCGACAACCATCGATCCAAGACGCTCCAAAGCACGGGGAGGAAGATTCCGAAACAACATTGCATCGTTCCTTCTTTGGATATCCGAGAGGTTTTCGAGAAATAACCGCTGTATCTCACGTTGTCGCTGGTCTCCAGGTAGCGAATGGTCTCCAACAGCGTTAGATAGAACTGAGGCCAATAACGACGAGTGACTAGCCCAGGTGTTTGGACTGACAAAAACATCCGGAAGGGTGAGGCAGATCCGCTGCACAGATAAGCACGCGAAGAAACTAAAGGACGAAACACTCACTTGTAAGAGGGTCTCTAACAATCCATCCAGCTTGACGAGCTGTCCCGGCGCTGGTGACCGAATCTTCCGAAAGGAATGAGAGGAAGCTCATGGCAAACAACAATCAAACAATTAACCTCCAAAAGTTTGACAACGCACGCATCAGCGAATGGCTTGGTGAGCGCGCGGCTGGCGAGCATGCCGTCTAGGTACTCGTCTGCAAGATGGGCCACGAAGCCAGCTTGCGCAAGATTGCATGTCATCATTTGCTGGACTAACCAGAAGAGAAACGTGCGTCTGTCGATAAGACCGTCTGCGTAGAATGGTCGGAGTAGTCGGAGGCTAGTGAGCCTAGATCAGCACATAGACGGCGTTATGTTTGAAAACTCACCAATAAGTGAAACGTGAAACCCATCGATCACGAGAATCCGGGTCCGACAGCACGCCTTTAAATGTTTGTTTAATATTCAGTCCTAGACGAGGAGCACTAGGGAGTGCAATTTCGGCGAGTTGTTTCTTGAGGTAGCTCGTCACGACGTTCGTCCAATCGATGCTGTACTGCGTGGGATTATAGTTTGGCTTGTTCCGCAGACCCACCTGTAATATGAGATCAGTTGCTATGAACCACTGAGTCGTCTACCAACGAACCGTCTCGTTTGCACCAAGAACTCGTAAAAACCATACGGCACGGGGAATTGCTACGTTGTTCGACTGCAACAGGTCGAGAAGATCGTGACCCTTCGCCCCGTGCGGTACACTCTTGCCAAGCTTGTGCAACGGAACATCATCGTTTGCGAGATCTGCGAACCAAGCCTGACGTTTTGCTTCGTTAAGAGTAACACGAGACGGCATCTTGAAGGTCCAAGGACTATCTGCGTCATGAGTGGGATGTCACATCGGATGCAAAGCAGCGAACTCACGGAACGGTAGGGGTATTCTCAGTACGGCGAGCGAATACCTCACCCATTATGTTCTCCAGCTGCACAAGTGCAGCATGATCGAAGATACGGTCTTGCTCAGTATTTGATTGGGAACACAGAGCCTCTATGACACCAGAGACCTCTGACTGGTGAGAAGTGAGGGAGATGTCAATACAAAGCATTCCTTATACATACCTGAACATATGGACCGAGTATAAACCCGCTCTTGACATTAGCTTCAGACAAAACATCCTCATCCTGCCCAGGATATGGAGGGTGGAAACCAAGATATCCTGGAGAATTCCTCTATTAGCTCGAGTACGTTTTGATGCTTGTGAGACTTGCCAACGTCAGCTGATTGATGGGATGGAGGCACCCATGGGGGTGGACGTGAGTTGTATATGGGAAGCGGGTTATCGTGTTTCGTGTTATTCTTTGTCATAAGCGAGATTAGAGGGTATTTGAGAGATACGATGGACAGCCGAAATTTTATACGGAGGTGGGCATATGATGGTATGATACGGACTACAAAGTAGTTTGCCTACAACATCATAGCAAGGTCAACTCCCAAATCCATACGTTCTACTAGGGCGGCAACTAACCCTAACCCTAATAATAAGAAAATGGAGGCTCCACAATAATGCTAGTACTGATGGAATGAACCACAGCGACTAGTTACTAAGTGAGGTGTGATATAGTGGTCTGAGATGCACGCAACAAGGACTCTAGTTTCGGGAGACTATCTGACCGCGCTCTTTTTCTGTTCTTTCAGTTTTTCGATGCGCTACAGTCCACACCGTCAGTCTAGTGTTCTCCTGACTGTCAGGCGAATGCTCGGAGAAAGACACGTACCAGACGCCGTTCCTCTTTCCTCCTCGCCATTTCGCTCGCCTTTTCTTCCTTGGACATGCCCGCGGTCGACTTTGAAACGGATTCCGGATCTGCTGGTAGCGGGGGCGGTGACGATACAGGGGTAGGTCGAGAACTAGAGGCGGGCGAAACGGCTGTTGATTTGCTAGGCATGCCGCTCGATTTTCGAGCTTGGCGGGTTCGAGGTTGGGGTGTCAGCGCACGAGAAGGGGGTTGAGGTGAACCCCACAAGGTTGACGTGGCTATGTTTGATGGGCTTGCTAGCGAATCCATGGCGCCCCATTCATCTTCGCCTAGACAGGGAGGTTGGTCAACGTGCGCTGCCCCATGAGGTCATGAATCGACGCACCCCTCGGGGAACTTGGACGTGAGGCACCAAATCCAAGGTCGGCCGCTGAGGTAAACTCCGACACTGCGACGGCAGGCGCACTCTCGAACGCACCTTGAAACGTAGACAAAAGTGAACACGTAAAACACTCCAATAGGTGCGAAGGCTTACTCCAATCACCTTCGTCAGCATTCATATCCATCAAATCGTTATTACCCCAGGTATTATTTCCGCCTTCCTCGGCAGCAACCCGCTCAGCGAGCCGCACTGCAACCGCTTTCGCGTTCGTCTTGCTTCCGCCGAGTTGAAGACCTTTCGGTTGCACAAAACTAGTTGAGGGGGGTGTTTGCGATTGGATATTCGCACCAGCGCCGATTCGTGCAGAGCCCTTATTGATAGGTGGTGTCGAGGTGCGCGCGCCAGAGGTGCTCGCGATGGTGCTCTGCAAATCGCTCGGAGCAAGCTATGAGGGGAGCTTTGTGAGAAAAGAAGTGGGAGGATGTTAAAGATTTTACCTTTCTCCCGAGAGAAGACATGGCCCATCCAGCAAACACTCCAGCGGCACCTGTGGCTGAGTTGACAAGACTTGCTTGCGTGAAAGCGCCTGGAACAGACAGGGCTGCATTCACATTCCCTTCGCCCTCAACCAGTGCAGTTTCGGGCTACATAGTGATGAACACAATGAGCATGAAGCAGGGAAAGGAAGGAAGCTCGATCTTACCATGGACGCTGCGTGTGTTTCCAAGCGCTTCATGAATAATTCCACCGCCTTGAAAGCTTGATCCCGCACGATTCTGGACGATGGTCAACGTAACACCACAACAATGAACTATGATCCTTACTTCTCCTTATCGAGCGTGGCTCCTACGACGTTCGGAATTACCTTCGCAGCCACGTCTTCAATGTTGAAACATTCGTTGGTTGCTGTAAACGCCATCAACCCCGCCACCCGTGCGTGCAGAAATGGATCCTTGAGTGCTTTAGAGAACGCGGGCACGAGGACTTTTTGCTTGGTGTTGTAACCCAGGGTGGGCCCTAATCGCCCGATCAGAATGCACGTATTTGTTCTTATGGACGCCTCGGGGTCGCTTTGAAGGCGTGCGAGATGCCGGAGAAGGTCGTTGTTGAGAATACGGTCACTGAGCTACATGCGCAGAGGTTGTCAGAAGCGCGGGCAAGGGTAAAATCACAAAACGCACCTTTGGTGAAAGAAGGACAATCGCACGTATTGTCGCTTCGCGAATGACGGGAACCGTATCTGTAAACCCAGATTGCTGGTCCATCCCGATTAACACAACATGGCGAACATAAAAGTGAGGGCTCGCGTACAAGGTTCGGCCAGACTTTATCTACAACGGCTTTCTTGTCCAGTTTGTCCGCGTACTCGGATAGGTTATCGAGGAGTGCCATTCGCGTGCCTCGATCGGGACTTGCAAAGAGTCTGATAAGTGGTCCGAGGATTAGGTTCATGTATTCGTCCTGCGGAACATTCCTTCCAAACTGTAGAATCAAAGGAACAATTGTTGCAGCGGAAGCACCTCCATACTCGAGTGCAGTCACGAGGGAAGGAAGGATGCGGAAAGAGGCAAACTCGGGAGGGAACGAGGAGGCGGATTCTTTCAGCGTGCTGCATTCGTTGTCGATGAACAGGCCCTTCGCACCACATGACATGGTGCCCACTTACCGAAGAAGTGTGGCTTTCTCCGCTTCGTTGCCCAAGCTGAAGTTGTCGAGGCCGGCGCACATCTTCACCAATCGATTGCTGGAAAAGAATCCGGAACCTTCGCCAGCCGTCTCTGCCATGCCGATGTCCAGGAACGTTTTCGGCGTCATGCGACCCTTCGGATTCGGGTTGAGGAGCTTCTTGAAAGAAGGAAATACAGAAAGAGGAATAGAGCCGCGTGACGAAGGTTGAGGAGGTGGATGTGGAGGTTCTGCGGTCTCTGGTGGGGGATGGGTAAGATTGAAAACGGAATGCAGGAGCAGGCCGAGAGCATAACTATCCGCAGCAGAAATAGGACCGCTGCGCGTACGATCAGTGGAGTCATCAGGCGAGAAAAATAAACTTACTCCTTTAACGTGGACCAGCCGCTTTTCTTGACCTCAGGTGGCGCACAACTCATCGATCCCGGTAGCATACCACACATTGTCTAGATTAAATTAAACACCGGCGCGACCGGACCAACACAGACTTACATAGAGAACCGGATCATCGTCTTTGGGGTTGCTTAATACCTCGAAACCACCAAGCTTCCACTCCCCGGAGGGTGATATGAAGATCGCAATCGGTCTAACGCTACCGTGGGTCGATGCAACGGAGTCGTTAATGAAAGCAAGCGCGACCTAGCATCTTGTGTTTTCTAACAGAGTAGTGTATAGTCGATGCACGACGTACCGATATCCGATGCAGCCCCCAAAGCAACCAATCCTGCCGCTCTTGCTGGCTTTTGGACGCCCATGCCTGCAATGCAACCGACAGAGGTCGGACACGCTCCGTCATGATGAGAATCGCGCTCTCCGATTCAACGACATCCATGAATTTGAGCACGTCAGGATGCCGGATAGTGCGTAGCTTCCGCAACGCATTCTTGGCGAGCGGGATCGTCGACTTGTTGAGCGGGTGCACGAAATCGTATTCGAAGACCGAGACGGGGCTTCCGTCGTCCTAGGCACTGGTAAGGTCAGTTCGTATTGGGGACGGGGTGTGTGTGACAGTACACGTTTCGTGGCATCGTATAGGACCCATAACGTTTCGCAAGAGGCGACCTTTGGACCGAGGGTAAAGGGTAGGTTGATGCCCGACTTTTGGACGAGGGTTGATACAGCTGCTGAGCCAAGATTGCGTAAATAATCCATCGTTAGCACCCAAGTGCTGAGCGCTGAGCGTCGTCCCGGACAGAGAATTGACACGCGTGTTGGGCTCGAACCTCACCTCGTTGACACCGGAAATAGACATATAAAGGGTGGCACATGATATGCATGATCCTCATGTCTATTTGCTAAGAAGAATAATGTCGCGGTAATAGCGCGAGTAAACTACTACATACTTCTGATGAAAGGATTCATCCCCGGCGATCATTACAAGCTCAGAGCTCCGGTCTGGTAATCGGCAAGTCCTCCCTCTTTTCATAAATATCATAAGCAGCTGGTGTCCCTGCAGCTTGGAGCTCGCGTGCAACGTTCTCCACCCCGGCGAAAACCCGAAGTAGGTTACCTCCCGTCAGACCCGCGAGTTCGTATTTATCCCAGCCCCGGCCATAAAGTTCAGCGATCTGGCGGAGGCTGAGATGGTCACCGAAGCACAAGGAGAGGAAAAGCTTACGAGTGCAGGGTACTTTGAGACGTCTTCCAGTCCTTCGGGGGTTGATCCTATTCCGTCATAATCGGAACCAATACCAACGCTACGGAGGGATATTTGATTGTTAACAAGCTCCGGAAGCGATGATGACTCACTGTTTCTTCCCGGCAGTCTTTGCAATGTGTTCGACGTGATCAGCTACGGTCTGAACGTTAGCCTCGCCATCGGATGCAACAAATTGGGGTGCAAAGTTGACCTATTAAGACGTCAGGATAGCCGAACGGGGTGGCAAACGCGCGGAGCACACCATGATAATACCGTCCTGCTGCCCCTTTCCTGCACCAATCATACCGAGCACTTCATCGGGCACGTTGCGAGCCACGTTGTGGACAGCCCTCGCCGAGGAGTGGGACCAGATGACAGGTGCCTTGGAGTGCAATATTGCTTGCGTCGCAGTCAGGTCGGAAGTATGGGACAGGTCGACCAACATTCCAATTCGGTTCATCTCTTCAATAAGCTTGAACCCGATAGTACTAGATAACAACGAGTCAGACGATCAGAAATATTGAGGATGAGAAGTTATGTTGCACCTCAAACCATAGTGCAGTGGAGCAATTTGTGTCAAATATCCACACGAGTCAGCGAATGCATTGTGGCATGTGTGAGTGAGAGTCACATATCGAACACCGAGTGCATAATACTGTCTGAGCACCGAGATAGAGTTTCCTAATTGGTGTCCTCTACGAATGGTCTCAGCGTATCTGGCAACGAGAATGGAAACAGACTAGCCCCTCGACGCCAAGTAAGCTGGCAATCTTTCCCTGCGAGATGGAATCACGGATATCCTCCGAGCTGAGCGCATAGCTGAATGTCTAAAACACTGTAAGTCCTCGATTGGACGAACGAACAGAGAGGAGCCTCACGTCTGGATACTTCTCGATAAGACCTTTGGCGACATCAATCTGTTCAAGCGTATCGCTAAAATGGGCTGTTGAATTGAGTTCTATCAACGAAATATTTGGAACGACATACCGCACCCTCCACGTAGAGGTCAAAAAATCCTTTCCCTCTGTTGAGCTCTCGGCGCAAGGCACGTATACAGACCTGCACCAAAGCTGAATCAGTTCGAGCGTGAAGTAGTTGATAAAAAGCATACCAAAAGAACCCGCCTACTTTTCCTTCTCGGAGACGAGGGATATCGACGTGCATTGGTACCCTGACATCCAGTGGGATATCAGAGACGTTGTTTCGCCAACCGATCCTCGCAAAATACGGTAAATCTGGGGAATCATAAAGACATGATTGAAAGATTCAAAATTCTGACCGACCAATATGACCATCCTGTGCGGAACATCAGCCGCAGAGCAGACCAGAGAAGCAAGTACGCACGATAACAGGGGCAGAGTCGAGCAACCTCCGGGCAGCAAGATTCGGGTCCCTGGGTAGCTTTCCGGACCAACCAAGATCTCTGAGATGGCCGGGGTCAACAAGAGCAAGTATGACGCCAACGACGAAGACTACGCCCAAGGCAGCCCAGACGACAGAACGGATGTGGAGTGATCGAGAAGGTTGTTGCGCGGCTGCAAATCCTGCATCATTGTGTGCATGATTACGCTGACCTGACTCCTCGCTCCGAAGAAGGGGTTCGTTTTCAGTGCTCATCGTCGCGAGCAACGAAGGTGGTTGTGAGAAGAAGACGCGCGACCCTATCCAAGCAGCAGGAGGTGCAGTGACATAAGTTAGGCCCCAAATGGGGCAGATTCGTCATGGGTACATCGCCACCCATGTCACGAGTGTGCCTTCCAGCTTCCCGGCCCGTCCAACCCTTACACCCCGATCACGCGCGAGCGCCGAGGCAAAGCACCCTTGGCAGGGTAATTCGACTCCACCTTTTTGCATTCCCAGGATCGCACAAGGGCTCGCTGCATTGGTCGAGCAGCACGGGCCTGTCATCTCCATTTGACACGGTAGCCATGCCATGACCATCGTCATTGGCTGTATGGACGTACATCAGAAGCGGAGAGCGACTCGTCGGCCCGCTCAAACATGCCAACAATATCGTTACAGGAATTAAATTCTCGCAGAATGTACGTCTTTATCTATCCCAACACACCCCGTCGTTCAATCCAGACCACTTATGATATGGCCCTTCACTTCCTCCACAGGCAGTGACTGAAATCATAGAAAAAGAGGGTGGAGTACTCGTCGACCGCCCTCACCTGATCTCAGCGGCCGACATCCTCTCGACCGGGGTGCGTCTCCTCCCTGAACCCGCCGGAGATCGATTTCGTCGTCTCAGACGAGTGGCACATACCCATCTCCAACCCAAAGCAGCGGAGACGTACAAGGAGATTCAAGCAGAGACTCTAAACGATTTCATTCTCGACATTTTGAATGACCCGAGACAACATATCCGATGTGCGCAACGGTGCGTGTCCAAGCCCACTCATGGGAGCTTCTTGGTTCCTTGGGTGCTTTCGCATTGAGATGTGTGTTGGTGGGCTGATTTGCGAGCATGTATATGTATGTGTGTTTTAGTTATGCTGCTGTGGCCATCTTGCGTGTGACGTATGGTAAGACCTCGCCGACGTCCAACAATGATCCCCGGTGAAAACTGGTTATGAACCAATATTACCATAGCTAAGCTTGTGTGAACTACACAACCATATTATTTTCACTTATCAATTTTTGAGAGTTATGTAATCTAAAAACTGTAGATATCATTGCAAGTGCATATCACACATGTTACATCGTGGGGTGCCTTAAGGCCTTCAGTCAGTATGGTTGTGTTACATCAATGCAACGCTACTATTACACACAGCCTGCGCAGCCTCATCGCACCATTCAACACGGTCAACTGCCTTTCTACTGCATCCAATTCCTCACTCCCTCCAACCCTACCGTTACTTCCAACCCAGTATGCAAAATTCTCTGTTTATTTTGTGCCACTGATGGCGCTTTAGAATGCAGCCAGACCCAGCAGATTCCAAGCAATGGGTCTGTGTCTGTCGCAGGCATTGCAACCGACAGCCTCACATTGTTTCTGAAACAACCTTCTACCGACACTTGGCCGACACAGATCAAGATGAATATACCACAGTCAAAGCAGCTAGGGCGATGTCTGTTGATGCAGCTCACCTCATGCTCTCTGATGTTGGCAACTCCATCACCGATTTGCCTTTACCCTTCACATCCAGCTCAAATGCCGCTTCTGTTACAAACCAACGGTTCGGCTCTTTCCTATACACCTTTACTCACAACGTTAGAATGTTGTCTGTCACTTTCCCTCGTCCTGCGGACGAATAGTACCGTTACTCCGGACTACCATCCCCTTGCTGTGTCGATCTCATAAATCAACACAGCCCTCCTTCCCCTGTTTCACCCTGGCAGTTTTACTGCCCCCTTTTGTTGTACCATTAGACCGGTTCCCCTCTTCCTTTCGGAACCGCGCTGCCTCTTTGATCCCATCGCCTCATGGCATGCCTGCTAGTGTCCATGAGGCG
>JBBPNY010000228.1:0-28443 GCA_038091165.1 Rubroboletus pulcherrimus
CGATGCCGGTCGGGGGGTACATTGTGCGCACATGCAGGCTTGTTTCAGTGAAGGATCACGTGACGCATATCGCGTTGGCAGCACCGTGTCACGGCGAGATGGTACCTTCGTCCATGAAACGTATACTAACAGACGACGAGCGTGCGACGAGACTCGCTTCTCAGTTTCAAACCAGCGACGCGTGAGTGTGCACTTCTCCCTCTTTTACCCAATGCGTTAAACCTACCCGTAGTACATCCGCTGGAGACTTGGCTGCCAGCATTCGCGCCGCCTCCATGCGCGCCAGAAAATGTCTGTTTCGTGTTCCACGTATTTGGGAATGCGGCTCACACCCTTTTCAACGTGTATAGCCGTCACTGAAGGATATCTGAGTTCACCGCCTTCCTCACGCTTGAAACAGGCACCTGCCATCTCTTCAACCGCCACTCCTGTTTACCCACATTCCGCGCGTGAAAGCAATCGCCAAATCTTCTCTGCATCGTCCGGCATCTATTCTCCCCTGCCGTCCCCCTCCAAGCGTAAACGCTCCCACCCCGATTCTCATGACGATGACGAACAGTCGATCACACCTTCCTTCATCACTCCCCAATCTCAAGATCGAGGAGACCTCGCGATGGAACTCTGTGGCGATGACATGGAAGTGGATAGCTTGGATAGGCCTATGAAACCCCTACGGCGTTCTGGACGGATCAGGGAGGTGTCACCTCTTCCACCAACCCGCTCCTTGTTTCCATGTGAAACGGAAATGAATTCGCATCAATGCGAAGAAGAATCCACCAACATGCACTCCACACAGCTCCTCTAACTTGAGTCGGCCGTCTCTGACAATGAACAACACTGAATGATGCGGATGTTAATTACTTTAGGTAAGTCCTCCAAACAGTCACTCACCCGACACAGCTTCCACTTTTGATCGCAGTCCTTGTCTCAGGATCGGTAACCTTACTGTTTTATACAGACGCGATGTCAAGTGCTGGAAATGTACAGCTCGCCAATGTGTTGTAGATCCGCTGTGTTGTTGCTCCCAAATAATGGTCATACAGCTGTCAACATCCTGTGAACCAACGAGCCCGTGTGGCCTCTGAGACCCGGTCGCAAATCCACGCCTTGCGGAGTTGACAAAGTCAACCAAAATGCAAAGTGCGCTAATTGGGTCCGTTACTTCAATGTATCAGCTGTTCCTCACGTTCCTCTGACAGGTGCCTTGTGGTCGGTGGTCGGTTCTGCGTACGTAAGATATTTCGGTTGTCGTTTAATCGATATGGACCTCGGACCCACCTACCTATCGCATTTGTCTGACATGCTCTGTTCCATCCGCTTTTCCACATTCGGACTGTGCACTTTTCAGGTTAAGGGCTTTCTTTGCGCTATATCGCGCGAGCATCGAGACCAGACGCCCGATGCAGACAATTTCAGATCTCCGACCAGATACATGTTTCGTTCACTGGGAAAACTCGATTTAGTGCTGACGCGTAGTATATCTATGTGCACAATCTCCACCGGAAAATAGGTCCTTTTTGTTCTTAAATCCCTTCCCCCGTTCAAACGACATCTGAACATCGTTTCACCTTCCCCTGTCCTCCCCTCCATTCGCCATGGCCTCACCGCCGTCCCTGCCAGCTTCCGGAGCCGAAGAACGTTTTGACAAGGCTAAAAAGCACCTATGGCAAGTAATAGCGCTTTCTCCTTCTCTCTTAGTATGACTGCTGGATTTACAATCCATACGACATTGCAACAATGCATCGTCCCGCGTTTCAAAAAGCGCGAACTCCGTCGCTTTGCGTCTTGACCTTTCTCGCTTTCGCGTATCGCCTGCATTGCGCTTATGCTGACGCCACACGTCCTCGCCACCGGGTGACTCGTAATCCAATGTCCTCACAGGGCTTCTGAATCCCCGACGCACGAAGAGAACCAGACAGATCGTCCGGCTGAGCGACGAGAACCTGGCATGAACTCACCATCTCCGGAGTACATCAGGATGCGTTCGAGTCATTCGGCCACATCTGACCAACCCCGATCTCCCAATATGACGGAACAGCCACAGGCCCCGGAATGCACTCTCAAGGTGCCATCAAAGTTCGTCATCCTTTTTTCTCTCTTCTGCACGGTGAATTGTTGATCGGAATATGACTGTAATGCATTCGCTGCGAACAGCAGGCCACAACATGTCTTGCCACCTTTCTCTCGTGAGGGATTCAATTTCGATCACGACCGTCGATTACCCCCTCCACGGTCTTGGAACGCGACGGAACATGTAAACCCCAGAGACAGGCCAATCTCTAGGTAATTCTTTGTTCACATGTGATTGACCTTCATCTCACTCGGACATGGCTACAAGAAGCCGCATCGCCTCGACGTCCCTAACAGAGCCGCGGACTAATAATGAGAGTCTACAACGACCTGTTTCGCTTTCGGTCTTTAATTCACCTACTGCGACCTACATGTGGCCTGGTTTTCAGGCTGCCTCACAAATGAGCCACCCTCCCATCATTTACGTCAACTACGACAATAAAGACCCCATGCGGTCGACGTCAACCAGCTCTGCGTTAAGCATACATGATTCACCTGTCATCTCGTGCGTTCTTTGCTGCTGTCGCCAGTGAGGTTGTTCATCGATCTTCATCAGTTCTCCGGCATTAACACAGTATGATCGCTCTGCCACCAATATGCTTCCCAGGAAGCGGCGTAGTACATCACCCGAGGCGTGGTATGTCGGTCTTTATGTCTCTGAACGACTTGGTAATCTTATCATACACCTTTGCTACAGTGCGTCGCCTGCCCGGAGCGCTCCTTCCCGAAATATACTGGAGTCGATGAGGTATATCTGTCGCCCCCGTCACATTGACCTACTAAATTATTCCCAGTCGGGCACAGCTATCGGAGAAAGATCATCACCTGCAATCTGCACAACGCTCCCAGCATCAAGATAGGTATCCTCCCCCTCAGCCCAGTCGGCCTTTGCCCACCACGTTGGCGCGCGCGGCGTCCACGAACAATTCCCTCGCATCTTCTGAAGATGACCAACTAAGGTCATCGCGTGAGGGAAGCCCTCAAATCAGCGAGGCTAGCGAAGAAGGGGTGGTAATTCGGCCTACTACCCGACGTCAATCGCCCCGCAGCGGTGCAGACACGTGGGAGCGATATGCAAAACCGACGTTGTCTCCTGATGGCACCACCAGAAAATGGCAATGTACGTGGCCGACGCCGGAAGACCGCAAAAAGCCTACATGCGAATACACCTCCAAGAAGCAACTTGTCAAACGCCACGTCGAGACCACACATTTACGGTACAAGTAAGTACAACGCGTTTGCAACAAGCAATTTCTCATCCTCTCTAGGCCCTTCATCTGTGAAGTGTGTAAGAAAGGTTTCCCACAAAAGACTTCTCTGGATACCCATATGCATGGCCAGTGCGTATTGGTCCATCAGGAGAGTGAACCAGCTTACACAGCAGCCTTGTTAGCACTGGTTCCACACCCCACGTTTGCCGCTACGGATGCGGAATGGCCTTCAAGGACCCCGCTCGGAGGCATCGTCACATGGTCGAGGAGCATGGCTACGTTCCAAGGCAATCTAAAAAGAAACACAAAGCCGGCCCCCCTCAAGAGGGCACCACTGCCGACCCCGTCCGTCCATTCACATTTATAAATGGCTCGGACGAGTAGATGGACGACCCTTGATTTCTCTGGACGCGTGGTATTTAATATGTATCGTCACAGACTGATATGTATCATTAAATTTTGGTTAATGGCGTTGTGCTGCTGCTATAGCATATAATTATGTATGTGGATCACTCCCCCGAACATACCCTCATATTACTTCTAGGATGTTCAATATATCATCCCTTGTAGCCTTGATGGAGTGCACTGCATTGCTTTCGTTATAGTATACGCATGTGCATGAGGGCGCAATACTCCGCAGCACTAGAGGAAGCCGGAGGGATGCTAGATCCGCTGTGTTTATCGTGAGAACACTGCAGTTGATACTGCCGCCAGAAAAAAAAAGGGACCCGCACGCTCGCGATGCAGATGGATGCACATTGATCAGGTTCTTTCATGGACCGGTTGTTGCGATGACAAGGAGTCCTTCCCACCGCCGACGATGAAACAGATGGACCCGGAGAACAGAAGGGCCAGCGGACCTCTCCGTACCTCGTTACGGGTGTCTCCCGGAAACTGTTTGACACATGGCCATCAAACGTCAATGAAAAAAGGTAACTTGGGTAAGGGATGGTGGTAGCGAGTTATTTTCAACAATGAGCTGGAATCGTCAGCCGACGTCAAATCCACATTGTATCACGACCGTTCCCGAAATGAGCTGTCAAGATAAAGGGAAAGTATTTTTCTGATGGGCCGATTCCTCTGTCGCCATGTCAGCAAATATTATTTGGTGTCCGTGATGGTCTGGGCACGATGTAATGCATCCCAAGTCAGCATTGACTGCTTCTAGCACCAGCTGAGTTCTTCCTCTGGTGCGGGGGGACGCATGAACCACCGGACCTTCCTTTTCGGGTAAGGGGACAGCCGCCGTCTGGGTTCTGCGATTGGCAACTCGGCATGCCGGCAAAGTCGAAAAATGCCTTCAAAATCCTCTCCACCGCTCGGGAGCCTGGCAATCCAAGCCCCATCACTGACACCGCAACTGGTCCATGTTTCACCAGCGACATGTCATAACCTCAGCCTGTTCAAAGGCGAGTACTTGACACTGCCTTGGGGGGTGTGGCTTATCCCCCCGAAGACCTTCTCAGGGAATACCGCAGACTCGATGACACCATCACGATGAGGTTGAATCGCTCAAACGCGCAGTTCCGCGATCGAGATCGCGAAGGCACTGGCGGACAAGGCAGTATACAAGATCAGGCCTGTGCGTACATATGGAAAGAACTCCTCGGTAAGCTACTCAGATTCGTTTCTCTTTCCCGAGGGTTGGTTGGGTTAACTTGCGATCGCCTCAGAGAATTGGAAGCGGAGAACGGAAATTGTGGAATATTGTGTGAATGTTGTGGATCAGTCCACGAGCGAGAAGCACAAGGTACTCGACGGACTCGAGGGCGATGCAAAGGCTAGGAGGAAGACACAAGCTGAGCTATTTGCCGACGAGGTGAAGGTTAGAAGCAAGCAATTTCATTACCGTCAATAACTGCCGCTGATGGCCTGGCGTTCAGAAAAACCAGGTGCGCAATGAATTATCGGTTGAAAAGATAATACGAAAGCGGTCCCTCGAGGGTCAGCTGCATCCCTGACCCTACACCTTTCTTACTGACATGCATACCACAGCCTTTCAATCTCGATGTCGATACTTCACACCCCCGATGAACGAACCTGAAGCCAGAAAGTGGTGGGACAATGCTCAGTCACGAGAAGCACCGTAGTGCCTCGCTCCTCGTTGTTTTCATTCCAGGCCATCGCCGCCCATCATCTGCATGCGTATTATCAGATTTGCATACATGTCTTTTTCGCCAAGTAGAGCCCCAACGACTCTTACGAGCTTTGCTGGTACATATTGGTTGTTTTCACAATAATATGCTTACGTCATCGTGACGCCATCCTGATCGGGGCAGCCGTCTTGAAACAACACCACAACGACCGTATCATCATGTTGACGACCACTCTTGCGCTCCTCAGTCTGTGTGTGTTGACACAGGCAGCTGTATATCCATTGACAGTACAGGATAACTCACAAATCATCGTCCCTGGAGATGTCAAGGTTCCAGTGGTCCTGGGCGTAATGTCTCGCTGCCCAGACGCCATGCTGTGCGAGGCGGTTTGGGACCGCGTGCTCCAGAGAGTGGGCGACAAAGTGGACATCTCCCTCTCTTTCATAGCAAAGTATGTCTGCACCCCATAACTCACCAGGGTTCTCCACGTTAATACGATAAAAAGGCCAAACCCATCAGACCCCGCTTATGGGGTAACGTGCATGCACGGCTTGGAGGAGTGCGCCGGAAATGTGTACGAGTTATGCGTCGCCAAATACCACCCAACTTCAGAGTGGTGGCCTTTCCTTCAATGCCAGAACTTCCAAGGCCGTGATCAGATCGGACTACCCGAAACAGCTGTGAACTGTGCCGAGACTGCCGGGTTTGAATGGGAGTCTGATAAGGCGAGTCTATGCGCCGGCAGAGATGGACAGGGGGAAGAAGGCATCAAACTGCTACAGGAAAGCGTCCAGAACAGCATCCAGTTGGGCATCACGTAAGCATTGTCGCAGGTGCTCTGATGATGAAAACTGAGGCTTCTGCGTAGAAAAAGCTGCACGATCATAATAAATGGCAGGCAAGTCTGTATTCGTGACGGCACTTGGTACGAGTGCGAGGTGCGTGAGTTCTGAGCTCCCAACGGAGATAATCTTCATGTCAAACACAGGGTGGACACACGCCTTCCGACTTCATCAGGCAAATCAACGAGGAGTACGAACATCTGAATAGTGCTAATTAGGGGGTACAGGAACAGTACTATAGATTCGATGTCGTCAGTCGGAGCATGCGCGCTCTGACCCCAGCTTGCTAGGCGGAGAAGCGAAGTGTCCATGATGTGGCGGCATGCCGGATCGCCATGTGCATGATTAGCCACCAAGAATCAGTTCGTACACGATGACCACTAGGTTTAATCCTATCAGGGGAACTTGTTTACATGAGTATTTGGTATATTTCTTCCAAGCATGTTTGAACACGCTTACTTCGCATGAGTGTCCGCACGGCACTGATGAGGTTTATTATGCGGACTTTGACGCCGACATCCTGTTGTGCGTAACCGTAGCCGGACTGGTCAAAAGACTGATGGAAACCGGCGTTCGAGCTCTGAGGTTGCGTTGAGGTCCAGCCGACTGCAGAAAGGGGATGACTTGAGTGAGCAGAAGGAAGGAGGCAGACAGAACACACTCCGTGCAAGGAACCGGTCCTCGCTGAGCACTGCCACGGCATTTATCAGGAGAAGGGAGACATAAAGAATAGTGCCAATGGTGAGCATCGTCGTGCTCGGCGTTGAAGAACTGCGAATGTCGGACGAGCGATGGTCGTTCACACAGAAGCCAGCGCGTGCGTGACAATACTGACCCGCGTGACACATCGAGAGTGTGACACAAACTCTCGGTCTCTTGTGCGGTCGAGCTGGCAAGGATGCATACACTCGCGAAGAGTATTAGACACAGTGCGTGCGGAAAACAGTGCCAGACGATCCAAGTTCACTTGTTTCTCAGACAGTCACGTAGGCCGCAGTCTACGGCCTTCCTCCTACCACGAGACCGCCGGAGTACATTGGCAGAGTCGTCGAGCGTAGGTCATACTTCCCAACAAGCACACTCGTACCCTGATCGCTCCCACCACCAGCTATTGGAATCCTATGCAATGGATTCAAGAGAAGTTCGCTCCGGCGCCAAAGAAAGCGTCCGAGCGTGCGGTCAAGCACCAGGATGGACCGGATGCAGCCCCTGCTCAAGATGAAGTATTCCAGGGAGTGCCCACGAGCGACGCAAGGGCAAAAGAGTCCACGTCCAAGAAAAAACAGGAAATGGAAGTCTTGAAACGGCCCAAGCAACCCGCGCATGAGGTACATCTCTCCTTCCATGCGCGAGGCCATCTCTGCTGAGAGACACCCTCTTTGAATCTCAGCACAAATACTCCACAGCGAACTTCAAGATTTCACACCGGAAGCTGAACATGCTTGGGAGGCAAATATCTGGGAAGCCCATCGACCAAGCTGTAATGCAGATGCAATTTAGTGAGAAGCGCGCTAGCGACCGTATTAAGAGCATGCTGGCTACTGCGAAGCTTCACGCTAGCGTGTACAAGAAGATGGATCCTTCGAAATTGATTGTCTGTGAGTGCATCCCCTCCAATCTCACCATTGACTTGTGAATTATTTGCATTTTGCTAACACACATTTGCATAGCCGAGGCATGGGTGACCAAAGGGCCGAAGCAACTCAAACGTCTTGAGCCCCGTGGACGAGGGAAATTCGGCATACGTGTACATCCAGATTCGCGGTTGAATGTGATATTGCGGCCAGGCCAGACTTATGAGCAACTACAAGAGGGGAAGCGTAAGATGCGGTTGAAGAGGATCGTATCCGCTGGCATTGTTCGTGAGGACATTCCTCTCCGGAACCCTGCGTCGATGTGGCAATGGTAGACAGTAGACACTCAGTGAATACTATTGAGCTCTGTGTGCGTGTCACTTTTAGGCGTAAAAGTCACAGCCACCGGGGTTGCAAGTTAACACGTCGCTCTTGGACAGAACCACCACACGAAAATGATGCTGCGGCGCTGGCGGACACTTCCCCTGCTCTTTGTGAGCTCACTGCTTCCTTCCTTTTCCTTGGCTGGTTTGGCGTTCGAAAATACAGCCATAGTGCGCGCCATTGAACTCGGCGGTTCTCTCGTACACGTCAGTACCACTTACGCCGTCAAGGCACTCGAGCCAGGTCAAACCATCTACCACATCGCCCTCGGCAAGGATGAGAGGGAAAAGACGAGTTGGATAGAAGCCAAGGTCAAAGGCCAAACGCGGCCGCTCGAAATCGCTGACCTGGGCGAACGTGATATACCGTGCGTCGACGTTCATACATGTGCCTTGTAGAGTTTGACGCCAATCTGTTCCAAGTGATGTTCATGAATTCGCTGTCACATTGCCGAGGAAACTCGCTGTCAATGGAACGATCAGCCTTGTTCTCGAGACGATCCAGACGCACGCAACGCGTCCCTACCCGGCATATGCAGCGCAGACAGACCCTCAACTCCTAAAATATGGAACGGACTTATTCGTCCTCAGCCCTTACACCACCCTCGTTCAGCGTACTAAAGTCAAGTGTGTCCGATTTGGCCGTGTTCTCGCCGTGCGGAACTAAACATATGTACAGGTCCTCCTCTCCGGACATTCCTTCTTATTCTGCACCCGAGGGGGTAGACGAATTTGTTGGAGATGCCTCAGTGATCAAGTCTGGAGCTACCATCACATACGGACCTTACCACAATGTGGGTCCCTCTACGAGCACGGAGTTCCTCTCCAAGTATCAGCAGCCCGTCTCTGTACACTACAAGTACGATCACCCCGTTCTCGAGGTCACGAAGCTTCAACGTTCGGCCGAAATTAGCCACTGGGGATCCAATCTTAACATCGAGGACAAGATTGACCTTCACAATGCTGGACCTCTGTAAGTAGTATGCAGGTCCTGCCATTCACTGATTGCTGACCGTTACGAAATGTGCTCAGTCTCAAAGGACACTTTTCTCGTCTCGAGTACCAAAGCCAAAATTATTTTGGTCGCATGTCTGCGCATATACTTAGCAATTTGGTCCTGCACCTCCCTCCAGGCGTGGATGGCGCGTACTTCTATGATTTGAATGGGAATGTATCCACGTCCCATCTGCGCCGAACCCCTTCTGTGCCCAAGGGTAGCAAGGCCATTCAACACAGCGTCCTTGAAATGCGCCCCAGGTATCCGCTTTTGGGTGGATGGAACTATTCGTTTACTCTTGGGTTCGACACCCCACTCCAAGACTCTGTGAGCTGGGACGCGGCGAATCAGAGGCACATCGTTGGTGTTCCTGTCATGATGCACATCCCTGGATCGGTGGTGGACGAGGCCGAGATCAAGATTATTCTGCCCGAGGGCGCGACGTAAGAGTTTCGATTTTGTATGTAACGACGAGAGGCTCACGCAAGTATCGCAGCGACATTGACACTATAGCACCTTTCCCTGCATTGTCGAGTACGATCTCGACGCATGTGAGCTACCTTGATACGACGGGGCGTCCGGCTGTCTCGTTGACATACAGGGATTTGACTGACAAACACACCGCCATGATATATGTACGTCGAGCTGTGCTGTGTTTTGGATGCATTTTCTGACGCGAGGGAGTAGGTTTCGTACAAGGTACCTGTGTCAGCGCACCTGAAGAAGCCGATTGCGGTTGGAGCTGCGTTCATGTCGCTGTTTTTGATCGGACTAGCGGCCAGACGGGTAGATCTGAGACTGGACAAGGCGTGATGGTGTAATAGACAATGCAATGCAATAGACTGACCTTACCCGAGCTGTGTTAATGATTAATGACCCACGGTCCTTTTGATGTTCACCCGTGTCTTCTGTTCCGTCCGCGCCTTTGCAACTAAATCCTCCCCTCCCCGTCGTCCGCACCTCCTCCGCCCATATGACCTCGCCTTGCAGCTCAAGCAGCTCTCCGCAGATGGAAATCTCGACGCTGCTGTCCAGCGCCTCCGCTCCGTGCCCAAAGATGCTCAGAATGTCCCCGCATGGAATACAATGCTCTCTCTCTGCATGTCCCACAACAAGTTCCAGCTCGCGTATGCACTCTTCGTCGACGTCAGTCCCTCCCCTGTCCTCCTCCGCAGCCTCCCTAATCCCCCGTGCAGATGAAACGTCGCGGCTTTTCCCCAAATATCTCCACATTCGTGACCATGCTCAAGGGTCTCTCCCAGATCTCTGACTGGTCGAACCACCCCAAACAGCTCGCTAATGCGCACGCCCTGTATCACTACTACCTCAAGCATATTCAGTCCATCAAACACCACGATCCCAGCAACCTCCCACAACTCTCTCTTACCCCCCTTGTCGTCTACATATCCATCCTCGGTGCCGCGGGTGATATTCAGAAGGTGTTCGATGTCTACTTTGCCATGGACCAAGATGGCCCCCACGCGCCAAATCGATTCGTATTCACAGCCATGCTCCGTGCGATTACCAACCACCAGGACCGCGCAGGTGTCATGTCCGTTCGCGATACTGCTGCTTCAGATGCAAAACATGTCTGGTTACAGATCGAAAAGACCCTACAGAAACGTCCAGATTTCGAGCTCGACTCCCGCCTCATTGCAGCAATCATACACGCCCTCACCCGTGGTCGACCAGCCGACCAGAATCTTGCGCTAGACATCATCGCCCACTACCTCGGTCTCACAAGACCCGGCCATCCAGACTCCTTCACACTCTCCCCCCATCTCAACTACTGGACTCTCGATGCTGCCCTTCAAGTCTGCTTTGCAACGCAGAAATTCAGGCTCTGTGTTCATTTTATGCATCTCATCATGGACAATCTTGATTTCAATCGGCCTGGCCTCCGTTCACTCGTGGCCAGGACGCACATTCACAAGCTTCTGCGCGCCCATGCATCCCTCGCCATGTTTGCCTCTCCTCACGAGTCCTCCCAAGCCATCGACGCACTCGAATGGTGCCTGAAGCACGATGCTATATACGACATTCCCGATTTACGTCCCGACATGCGGACCCATCATCTCGTGCTCATGACTTGCTTCCGCACCGGCGATTGGGAAGGCGCCATCAAGTCATTTCAGCTCATGACGGGCATCCAGACAGATTCATTCAATGAATCCGATGGTAAGACCGCTCCCAGGGTCCAGAAGCGGCCCGAGGGCAGGAGCCTCACGCCAAACGTGGAGACAATGTCCTTCATCATGCGCACCGCGCTACAGACCAAAGACAACACAAAGGGCTTACAGGCAGTTTGGCTCTCAGAGTACGTCGGTATTGACAATCTCCTCCAAGACAAGGCCGCCAAACCATATTATCGGGCATCGTTCGCCCGGGCGCTGGCGAGTGTTGTCGACGAATTACTGGATGACCCGAGAACTAAACACCGCCGAGAGTGGTTTGTCTCGCTGAAAGCTCGCGCTCAGGAAGTGGTTCGCACCTTCGGGCATACCCTTAGATCGGAGAAGCTTGCGCTGGGCAACCTGACCACGTTGGCTCAGGAGGACGGCGCAGCCTCATTTGACCTTGCCGCGAGGAGCAGTAAACCTCGCAGTAATTAATGGTCTACTTCCGCATGTCGCACCTGGGTGCTGCAGCAATCACGCATAATTTATATTCACAAGCTAGATGAAGCAAGCAATATGTGGGAGACAACGAGACACAAAAACAGCCGAAGTGTCCACGGCAGCCTAAGCATTTGGTAACTCTGCAGCCAGAAGCACAGGTGATGAATTGAATTAAGCCATCGAGTTCGGACGATCCCCGAATGTCGAAGGGTCGCTCTTAAAGCGGGGCGTCGGGGGAACGAAAAGTGTGTCTTCTGTCAGTGCCATGGACACCGGCTGGTATGTGTGCGGGACTTGCCCAGATAGTTCTGAGAGTCTGGCCTCAGAGGGGTTGCCCATTGGCATGGGGCTGCTAAGTCTTCCAGGCGTCTTCCGAGTTCGAACATTCTTTCCACGGCGTCTGCAGAGCAGGATGATCCCCCCAATGACAAGCATGATCAGCACCAAGGCATTCAATATCATGATACCGAAGATCGCCGGGAGAAATTTGGAGAGATTCTCTACAGCCGTGGTAGCGTCGGTCGACAGCGTGACTGTCGTGGATCCAGACTCAGAGTTGGAAACATTGTAGGTGAGATTAGTGTTCGGGGTCCCGCCCCGAACATCATGAAATTCGACAGAGGCTTGACTGGGGTCGATGAGAGGAAGCATTTGAACGTATGGGTTGCCCATGTCCCCTGAGGAGGTAAAGTCGCCAAAATCGTAAAGGGTGTAGATTGAGCGGAGGACGTTATCACCGATCAACCAGTCACTGGACAAAGAGTGAGATCGATCACAACGGGGTATCATAGGATCCGAAGAACTAACAATTGACCAGATCCCACAGACACGCTCTGTGGAATGAAGGAGCCAATGCAAGTGTTTGGGTCGCCCATAGAAGTGGGCGTAACATCAAGCGGATGGATGGGAAAGATCTGATTGCTTGACAACCTGTCAACGGACAGTCGAATCAAGAAAAACGGAGACATACTCTATTTGAAGGGCCATGTCAATCTCGGCGTCGCACGGAACGACCCATTGGCCAAGACTGGAATCGTATTGTGCGCCGGAAACGCCACCGTAAATGGCTGTACACACGTCGGTAGGCGCGTACCTTGAAAAATCTGTCCATCATCGTTTCAGGGGCCATCAATAATGAATAGCTTACGAGTATGACGTGCCACTGTCGAGTAAAACGACAGCCTTGTTCTGTGGCGCCGCAGATACCGTGGTGGAGACGGCGTTTGCCTGCGTTCCGACAACAAACAAGTCCAAAAGGACATTCCAACGAAATGGTGCGTTGACCGGCCATGTCGGGATCTTATTGGTACTTGTCACGTTGGCATATAAGGGATCTATTTCGCCAACGGAAAGGGTTCCCTGGACGCCATCATTGTCTGAAATGCCTTGGAGTGAAAATGCAATGAAATTGGGCTCGCTCGGATTGTCGTGGAAGAGGTTGTAGAGCAGCGTTCGTCCAGAGGACGATCCAGTCTTGTTCATCTCCGCATCGATATTGGAAAGAGAATCGAAGCCGCAACCCATAATACCTGCTGCCCCGTAGGACAACGCTGGGTTCTGAGCTGACGAAGCATTCAAGTATGCTTGCTGGGGTACAGTGATGCTGTCCCAAATATTAGCTGTGTATACTCAAAAGAGCCAGGCGGCCAAGATACCCTGCAAAGTCGGTCGAAGCAAACGCCACTTGACCCTGTGTCCAACCAACGCCATACTATCCGGTGTGAGTTTTTTTACTTGATAGGGCAGGGCCGACGCTGGTAATGCTTACAGTGATGTTTAGCTCGGTCAGCTTGGTAGGACATCAGTGTGAGAGTCACGACGAGAGACGACTGTACTGACGCTAGCCTCGGCATTGGGGAGGGGTCCCGTTGTAGACAACACCCAGAGATCTGAGAAACGAGAATGGTCAAGGAGGACGGCTGGGGGGCGTAGGACCTACCAGACGAGCCCGTGTCGAGTTGCACAGGGAACGCTGAAATGCAGATGAGATTCGTCATGCCAGTGGGGGAATAATGTAAATGCTTACAGACGCCTCCGATGGTGATCTGTGGGATGACTGAGCGGGAGGCGAATGACGCGAGACTGTGAAGGACTTACATTTGTAATGTAAAGCAAGTCTTGTACGTCACTGGGGGTGAATTGCCAGGTCAATATGAGCGGTCTCGATGGGCGGGTAGGGCTACCTGAGGGAGAGGGAGTTGTTGGACGCTGCAAGGATGGTGTTGGATGAAGGAGAGACTGCGAGGGCAGCTGAGCCACTTCGACGCTGTCCAGCGGGTCTGCGTGCTCGCTGGACGGGTATTTTGATAGCCATGGAAAAGAGCGACGAGGAGAGCGTGATGGTGTGGCTGTGCAGTATCCGTCGTTGGAACATTGTCATTTCCACGCTGACACGCTGACCCGCTCCTCTCCGTCACCATGCCTGCCACGACGACGAGGAGTTCGATCCTGCGCCTCATCAACCTCTCCGCCCAGCATTCCCCCTGTCCTTGCCATCGCTGCTCCTCCCCTCATCCCCATCTGCATGGTGCTGCCGCGCTGAACCAGCTCAGACAGTTTGCGACACCCGTTCACGCCGTCCAGAAAGAATATGCCTTTGAGGTGCGCCCCAACTCTTCACAACCCCTGCTCTTTGCAAATTCTCCCTCGCAAGGTCGCCGCATCCAATCTCAGGTTCGGTGAAGGCGTCACTCGCGAGGTTGGCATGGATCTCAAGAACATGAAAGCACGCAAGGTAACTCTCACAGCCACTTGTCCTTTCCGTCCTTGCATCTCTGCTCCCCCAGGTCGGCGTCTTCACGGACCCTATCGTAGCCAACCTCAGGCCAATGGCCGTCGTGAGTCATTTCCTGCGATCTTCCCCTTACTTTGGCCCACTCGCCCTTCCCCCAGACTCTCGAGTCCCTGCAATCTCAGGAGGATCTTCCTTTCGAAGTTTATGACCAAGTGGTTACTGAGCCTACTGAGGAAAGCTGGAGAAGGGCCATCGACTGGGCGAGGCAGCACGACTTTAGTCATTTCCTAGCGTGAGTACCACGTGCGATCGCTCGAACTCTTTGATCCCTAATCACGTATCACAAAGCGTTGGAGGCGGAAGTGTCATCGACACCGCCAAAGCTGCAAACTTGTTCGTACCTGTCCGTTTCCAAGCTGCACGACCTCACTTTTCACAGGTTTACCGTTTACAAGGACAACGACCTGATGGACTTTGTCAATGCTCCTGTGGGAAAGGGGCTTCCCATCTCTCAGAGCCTACGACCTCTCATTGCAGGCAAGTACCGTCCCATGTAGCCTTCCTCGGTGTGATCCGACCTATTATCAGTCCCTACTACTGCTGGAACCGGCTCCGAGACCACGGGAGCTGCGATTTTCGACGTCACTTCGCGCGCTTTCAAGACCGGTATCGCGAATCGTGCCCTCAAACCGGTATTGGGAGTGGTTGACACCGCAAACACCGAAAGCTGTTCAACAGAAGTACACATCAGTGCTGGCCTTGACGTCCTTTTCCACAGTATGGAGAGTTACACTGCGATCCCGTGAGAACGACGCTGGGTAATTCAAGCTTGCTTTCGCTCACCCTTTCTAGTTATACGGAACGTACGCCTCGTCCGGTCAACCCGATCCTGCGCCCAGCATACCAAGGGAGCAACCCAGTTGCCGACATTTTTTCTATGTGGGCACTTAGGACCACAGTCAAGTACCTCCCTCGAATTGCCAAGGACAATACCGATCATGAAGCAAGAAGTCAAATGCTGTATGTATTTTTATGACTATATCCCTCGTAGCAGCCTACATGGGTGTTGTAGCCTCGCTGCTTCCTTTGCTGGTATCGGATTCGGAAACGCCGGTGTGCATCTATGTCATGGGATGAGCTACCCGGTAAGTTCCAGAGGTTGAAGATGAATCTGATCCCCTGACGAGCGCGGATCAGATTTCTGGTTTGAACAAGAGAGGTCCCAAATATAAGCACCCAGGATACCAAGTCGATCACCCTATTATCCCCCACGGTGTCAGGTACGCCGCGAAGCCCGCCTGTGCTTGACCATAGTTACTTACGATTCATGCACTAGTGTCGCCCTCACAGGACCTGCGGGTATGTTTTGAGCTTTTGCCAGTGCAATAACCCTTATCTTCTATTAGTCTTCCAATTTACCGCGCCATCGTCGCCCGACCGCCATCGGGAAGCTTTGGCGATCTTCAACAACACGACGGTCACCGATCCTTCTATCACCAGCATTCCGGACTCCGAGATTGGTTCCTACTTGTACGAGTCGATTGCTCGCTTCCTTGACGGGCTTGGTGTGCCGCGTGGTCTGAAGGCGGTGGGTTACACAAAGGACGACATTCCAGGGCTTGTGGAGGGTACACTCCCACAACGTCGTGTACTGGACCTTGCGCCAAACATTGGTAATGTCGCTGGAGAGGACGGAAGGGAGCATCTCACACGGATCATGGAAGCATCTTTGGAGTACTAGTCGTCGTGTATTACCATGCTGTTTGCGTTTGACATGAGAGACGTGCTATTTGTCTATTTGGATCTCATCTGACCTGAGACGACACCACTAGACGCGGACGATGGCTGACTGCAAACGCCGAAGCAGGTTCAAACCATGCATTGATCTTCACGATGGAAAAGTGAAACAGATCGTCGGTGGTACCTTATCGGATGACGACCCAGGAGCACTCAGGACGAATTTCGTCGCGAGGTCGGTGCGCCGACCGTCGAGCATGAATGTCACTTCATCATCTCCAGTAACTCCGCAGGAGAGTTTGCACGTCTATATAAAGAGTACGACTTGCAAGGTGGGCATGTCATAAAGCTAGGACCTGGAAATGACGATGCTGCGAGAGAGGCATTGGAGGCGTGGCCAGGTGTGTCGCCCAACCTCGATCGCCCGACACCACGACGTACGTTTCAGGTGCTTTGCAGGTAGGCGGCGGAATAACGGCCGCGAACGCACAAGAATGGTTAGATGCGGGTGCTAGCAAGGTGGGCACAGTCCGTCAGGCGTTGATTTCCGTCTCAATCTATTCAGGTCATTGTCACTTCATATCTCTTCCCTGGAGCGAACTTCTCCCGAGAGAGACTTGATGCTATCTGCAAAGCCGTCGGCAGGGGCAGGCTTGTCGTGGATGTGAGGTTGGCAGGCTTTGTGTGTGGATGACCCGTGTAACATGCTCACGGCCTCGATGGATAGCTGTCGTCGCCGGGGGGGAAAGTGGTTCGTAGCGATGAACAAGTGGCAAGACATGACAGACATGGAGGTATGCAAAGGTGGGTCGGAAATGATCGTCCATCTGGTTCTAGTCAGCGAACGACGACCTTAGAATCACTCGACATGTTGTCTGCACAGTGTAGGCAAGTGGAGGGCATTGGCTACGTACACGCGTCTGACTCTGTCTAGTGAATTTCTCATTCATGCCGCTGATGTCGAGGGACTGTGCCAAGGGATCGACGAAGAACTCGTGAGAAGCGAGTAGCCCGTCCATCTATCTCGACGTGTATACCGTGGACTGATGGAGACCTCAGGACTCGGCGAATGGGTGACGATACCAACCACGTATGCTGGGGGAGCGAAACGTAAGGTGACCCGCGAGTATAGGTTAGCAGGGCAGCTGATCCTTGCACAGATGTGTCGGATCTAGCTCTTGTGGATTCGCTGTCGAGTGGAAGAGTTGATCTAACGTATGGCAGGTAAGGTCCCTCCTTTGTGAATTCAAAGCAGACGTGTTGATCTGGCCCAAGTTCGCTCGACATTTTTGGGGGTACGCTGGTAAAATTTCAAGATTTGATGTGTCCGTAGAGTAAACCACCAAAGCTGTGCACAGTAGACAGGATGACCGTGAGAAACGTGGCTGATAAACTGTACAGTCCTCGCTCGCGTAAGCGAGACTGCAGTGACCACCATCGCCTGCTGATCACTGACAGTACCTTCAAAATGCCCGGCAAAGTCAAGGCCTACGAGCTCCAGTCCAAGTGAGCATCAAACACGTACCCGCTTCTTGTATTCTGATCCAATCGCATGTCATAGGTCCAAGAATGACCTGACCAAGCTACTCTCCGAGCTCAAGAACGAGCTGCTTACCCTCCGAGTACAGAAGACCACCGGGGGGGCTCCTTCAAAACTTACCAAGATGTACGCCCTTGTCGTTACTCGGGATTCTATCCGGGCCCTAACTTCCTCTCTTCACAGTAACGTCGTGCGCAAGTCGATCGCACGGGTCTTGACCGTGATGAACCACAAGTCACGCCAAAACCTCCGGGAGTACTACAAGAGCAAGAAGTACCTCCCACTCGACCTCCGGCCGAAGAAGACTCGTGCGATCAGACGGCGACTAACCAAGGTGCGATACACTGAGCCGGATCTTGACCATGGCGTTGAAACAGCTTTTGTGATCTGTAGCACGAGACGTCGTTGAAGACGGAAAAACAGCACAAGAAGGACATCCACTTCCCTCTGCGTAGATACGCAGTCAAGGCATGAGATCACAACAGCAGATTATGTCTTCGGCCCTTGTCACCATTGGAGAGTTACTGTCGTTTACATGCATCTTATCTGTATGTCCTAGGCTCTGAACGACTTGACATGCCGTGCCTACTGCCATAGGATTGACATTGATGGCGTCTGTCACCAGTGTTGCGATACCGTCGGGACCATCGCCGGTACAGAGAGACAGTCTGAGTTCGTTGTCGTTGCCGATTACCAACTTTGCATTCGCAGCGATGGGAAATAGAACTTGTCTCACCTCGGGCACGTGTAGAGGAGCGTACCATGTTCGGTCGGTTCCATGTGTCAACGCCATACACGTCTCCCCAGCTTTGGCTCAGACCACCATGTCTCCGCCCAGCAACCGTCTCAGGAAATCAAGTCATGCCGACCTCGACCATCCCCCGCAGCCGATCCCCCCTCCTTCATCCCAGATGTCTCCAAGGCCCAGTCAGGATGGTCATCCCAGGGAGCCCTACCCAGTTCCCAGCAGCAATCCCGCAAGTCAATACACCTTGCTCGACAAACTCGGTACAGGTAGCTTCGGTACGGTCTACAAGGCAGTGCACAACGAGACCAAACAGACAGTTGCAATCAAACAAATCGGTGCGTTCTCGGTCATGTCCGCCCCCCCGGCCTTTCATCCAATGACCTATCATATCCCGAACAGACTTGGAGGACTCGGATGACGATATACTGGAGATCCAGCAGGAAATAGCCAGCTTAGCTCAATGCGACTCCGAATATGTCACCCGATACTACGGTTCCTTTGTCGTGGCTTACAAGTTGTGGATAGTCATGGAGTACCTCGCAGGAGGATCGTGCCTCGACTTGCTCAAAGCCGGCGTCTTTTCAGAAACACATATCGCAGTCATCTGCCGCGAGCTACTCTTCGGTCTCGATTATCTCCATTCAGAAGGCACCATTCACCGAGATATCAAAGCCGCAAACGTCCTGCTCTCCGCCGCGGGGAAAGTCAAACTCGCGGATTTCGGTGTTGCAGCGCAACTCACGAGCACTTTGAGACACACATTCGTTGGCACCCCCTTCTGGATGGCACCAGAAGTTATCCGCCAAGCTGGATACGATGCTAAAGCAGACATGTGGAGTCTCGGCATAACTGCGATTGAAATGGCAATGGGCGAGCCGCCCTTGGCAGAGTACCATCCCATGCGTGTGCTCTTCCTCATTCCCAAGGCGAAACCTCCAACGCTCGAGGGTAACTTTAGCCCTGCTTTCAAGGAATTCGTCTCGCTATGCCTCACAAAAGACCCCTGCATGGTATGAGATGCTCAACTTCGTTCGGCAGCATTTTCACGTGATATCTAGCGTCCCACAGCCAAAGAGCTTCTCCAACATAGATTCGTCAAGAATGCAAAGAAGACGTCATACCTTACAGAGCTGATCGAACGCTACCAGGAGTTTCGCGCCCGGTCTCCCCTAAAGTGTCTCCAAGCATACCAACCCACCGTCAACGGAGCCATCAACTGGGAGAGTAATGCCACGATACGCAGTGATTGGAACTTTGACACCATCACATCTTTGTCTGTGATGGGGACATTCAGCAGTGCTGCTCGGGACCTCCTTCCTGACATGGATATAGAGGAAGCTGAGGAAGATCTCTTGGTCTATGACGAAGAAGAACAGTCTATTGATACAGAGGGTGCTGTCAAAGGCAGCGAGCAATTGGTATCTAGTGGTATTGGGATGAGTCAACCGGCAACACACTCAACTGTTATGATCAAATCACCACCCGAAGAACAGGACATTCCCGCTCTCCTTGCCGCGACGGACGCCTCGCCGAGTGATTCAGGAGCTTCGTCTGGGCCTATTACTCCGCTAGAAGGCGGGCTACCTCAAGACGCGCCCCCTGCCTACACTGGTTCTGTCCGGTCTATGAAGCGTTCGTCATACGCTGCAAGGCACAGAACGACTGGCGCCGGGACAGTTATGCGGGAGGCTGATTTAGGTTCTGGTGTAGATACGATCAGACCAGTGAAGAAGGTCGACACCATTGGCTCCCTAAGGCTCTCTGCAGAGTATGTCGGGACTGCACGTGGCAAAGATGATCCCCCCCAATCTCCATCTCCGACTTCACCTACCAGAGAACGTTCGTCATTTAAGCGAAGAGCAAGTGAATCAGAACGGGCTGGGCGAGTTATGGTTGATGATGTAGTTCTTCCGGTCCTCCAGAACGTAAGTGCAACCTGGCTACCCTGCCTGTCGTCCTTCTGACCGTTTCTCAAAGGCCATTCGCGATGACATGGACGCTCGGGAGATCGAGTCATTGAGCATAATAGCTCGAGGTTTTGCTGACCTATGCGACGCTAACGCAACCCTCTCCTATAATGTGATCCTTGACATTCTTTCTGGCATCAACGAGTACGTCTTCTTGTGTGCGCGGCGAATTCCTGCTTAACATCCGTGTATAATTTAGAAATTCCGCCGTCCGACAACACGTACAGACTTCTCGTGGACTATTCCCCCATAAACGGATTATTCGCAGAAGCGAAATGACGGCGAGAGGCTTGGTCGTCACTGAAGTTCAAGAGGACATCTCAACCCCTTCAGCAGAAGCGAATGGCTCGTCATCCGCCCACCCTCTTAAAGCAGATGATCCAACTGCTCAAGCACGCAAGTCACCTATCGCTGAACTTTTGTACATGCGTTGGCTCGAAGGACTCCGGATCAAATGGCCAAACATTCTGTCGTCATGAAATAGCAAAGTTCAACGTGCAATTATCAGCGCAACCACCGCCTTAATTTCACCGCGGTCGGGGGGTTTGCTCAGATCTATGCTCTTTTGGACACGATCGTTACGAACAGTTTCATAGGGGAGAACCATTCATTCCGACACCTTGCGCATGTTTCGAGCTGAATTGATGTTCATGTATTCACGTATATTTATGGATGCGACGTCTTACGGTAGATTTGGAAACGTACTAGTATCTCAGGCCTCCAATTTTTTTCCGTTAGCAGGAACGGACACGAGGGCCGTTGATGCCGAGGTGTGAACGTTTGAACATGGACCACACACGATTCAAAAATTCTTCCCAGTGCAAAGGCTGATTGTGATTTCGCAAGTATTAAAAAAAAAAAAGATTGTAAAGTGGATCATACCCAAGATGATAATACGATAATAAAAAAATAGTAATGTATCCATGCGCAATACTTCCAAGTTCCGAGTTTAAAGAAGAACGCTCCCAGCTACAGCGGCGATGAGGGTAGCGATACCCGACAGTACGAGTGAGGTAGCACTGAAGTGCTCGGCTCCACTCTTCTGGTTGGCATGGGGAGAACCAGAGGGACCATGAGACGAACTCGGGTGGGAGCCTGGAGTCGTAGGATGAGCAGTGTGAGCAGAAGCCCTGCCGCAATCTCAGCCAAAAGGCACTCAAAAAGGACAGATAAAACTTACACGGTGGTGTTCGCCTGGGGACGCTTGACACTGATGTCACCAACGTGTGCAGGAGTGACAGGAGAAGTAGAGTCAAGTGCATTCTGGTACGCCCCCAGACCATCCATTTGCGCGAGCGACACAAGCTTCCACCCGTTCGAAACCATGGCAGGATACGCACTCATGAAGCTTGAAACCGACAAATTAGACAACTCGTGCTCCAGTATAACGAGACCTGGGGTTTTTGGGCCTTGCGTGTTCACGACATTCAGTAATCCACATACACTAAAAAAACCACCATCACCAACCAGTGAGCCACGTCTGCATCTGTGTACCAATCTTTTCCAGCGTAGTGCCAGGAGGGTTTTGATCCAGTGTCCAGTCGTCAGTACTAAGGAAAAATAATAATAATAATCAGGCAAAGCAACGACGTGCAAGAATAAGCGGAAACAGCCTACTCCTGGTTCCAAACGACCGTAGTCAACCCAAAGACTTCTTGTGCAATAGCGCGAACACGCATATCACAGTCACCATAAGGGGGCCGCCAGAATCGGGGGAGGCGTCCTCCTGTAGAGTTGTGGATGAGCTGCATGGTCCAGCCCAACTCAGCCACCACTTCTTCATTGGGCTTCGTGGTCATAAAAGGGTGTGTCCAAGTGTGAACGGCAATGTCGTCCTGATTGACCTCGAATGCGCTCAAGAACTGCTGCGGGTATTGGAGGATGTTTTGACCAATATAGAAGTGGGTCGCATGTTGCTTATTCTTGGCGAGGAACTCGTACAGAGGATCCGAAGCCTAGAAGAGATCCGTCAACGCACGGCGAAAAATCATGCAACGAAGAAGAAACCAACTGCCTGCGGACCATCGTCAAAGCTGATCCCAATTACGCCTTCGGGGGCATCCCAAATATCACCAGGAGTGACACACTTGTACGTCGAGGAGCAGACGGTGGCGCTATAGGGGTCAAAACCAGTGGGATACGTTGGGTTCTCGAGATTAACGCTCGTGGACACGGGGATATTTGGTATCTTGCCAGCCGTGACGGCATTGTTCAACGCATCGACCCATGCCGGAGGCATATCCGTGGTCGAGGCGAGGTTGGCGGGAAAGCCCGCAGCCCATTCTACCCAATTCGTGTCAATACCGAAAAGGAGTAATTCGCCGCAAAACATACCGGGCGTTCCTACGGCGGCATAAGTTACACCATCGTTGCTACCTGCGCGCCCAAAGAGGCTGTAGACAGGATGGCCTTCGTCGTGGTACCACCTGTTCGGCAAATGCTTGTCGTCCGTGTGGGAGTGACTAGCAGGGTTGACGGATGCGTGTGCAACAGTGGCCGCGAGGAAGAGGGCAGAGGTCAACCGTACGGGCATGGCTAGGGAGAGAGCCTAAACGAGAGGAGGGGAAAATAGAAAGTGTGCTGGGGGAGGGAAAGGAGGAGCGATAAAAGGGAGAAACACGCCGAGGGCTCGCATTTTATACCAGGGGACGGGAATTCTACGACGTCAGCCTCAAATGCCTGCCTCTAGAGACAGCTATTCTGGTTACCGTATAAGGATGCGTTTTGATCGTCCGGACTCGGGCGAGAATCCAACGTCGGGTCCAGGAGCGATACCGTACGCGAGGAATTCCAGCTCCAACTCGCTGCAACTGGCCAAATCAAGTTCGATCGACGCTCCAAACCAATACTCACCGCTAATGCTGAAAATCCATCAAGCCTTAAAGAGTCACATAACCAATGGCGTCGGTGCAACTGGATTCCAGCTAACGAATTCGATCGTGATACAATGGTTGACAAAAACAGAGCATTGCCCAGATCACCTACTATGTCGCAGGCACTGGCGAGGCAGTGGCAGATTCCCCACGAAGTGCACTTTTGAGAATCAAAATACCCGACTTCAACTGCGCGACCTCCTTCACCATAGCCGTGAACCTGGCCTTCTTTGCCTCGCTTGTCAAATACGGCGTGAAGTATTGAATGCAGTCCCGTGTCGTCGCATTTGGCGTGTTCTGGAGCCACTCGATGAGCATCCTCTCTTCCAACTCTCCTTCGGGCGCAGGACCGGTTGGCAGTGGCTTCCGCTTCTTGGGCTTCGGAGCATTGGCGCCGTTGGTCGCGCCGCTGGTTGCACCACCCCCAGAAAGTTCATCAACTTTGCGTTTGTTCGCGGGCTTCGAAATTGCGTTAGTTGGTGAGGTAACCGAGCCTTTACCAGCTGCCGGACTCGTCGCCGGGCTACCCGAAACAGGGCTGGTTGCCCGACTACCTCCCCCAGGCACTCCGCTGAGTGGACTATTCCCTCTGCTCACGTTGGCCGATTTGACTTTCGGGGCCTTCGGGCTTGTAGCTCGTTTGGCAACGACAGAATGCCCACCCAAGCTGGATATAGGTGCTGGCGAAACTGCCCGAGAACCAACAGTGGAACCTTCTGTAGTCGGAGGCTTTGTGGCTGGCTGCTGAGAAGCTGACCGAGATTTCACCTGTTGGGGTTGCTGCTGTACGGCAGGTTCGTTCGAGACGAGCGGAGGCTCTTCCTCCTCCTCATTTTCGTCCTGCCAATAGACGGTGAGACCTGTGAGCAAGAGTAGCGGAGAGCACTGGGCTCACCGAGCTCGCATATGGATTGCGCTCTTCGTCACTTTCGTATGCAACGTTCTTCTCTAATTTGCGCATGAGTTTCTTGAGGGATTTACCATCCTTCGACAGCTGGGACTCGTCTTCGTCCTCGTCAGACTCGTCGATATACCCTTCGCGCCGTTTGTTGGCTAGCTTATACTCTCGTTTTAGACGTTCCTGCAAAATGAATGTTCGTGATGAGACTTGGAGAGCATCACCTCTACCGGCTGACCTCGAGTTCTTTGGCTTCCTCGTCGTCCATATCTGCGGCCTCGTGCTCGTCATCATCTGCGACCTCTTCTTCAAACAGTTGCTCGTCGAGATGGCCTTCACCATCGTCTTCTCGTTTAGGCCGTACGTTTCCCTCCTCGTCTTGCTCTGCTTCCTGCGAACCTCTGTTCACTGTTCGTAAAGCTCTTCCACCTGGTGCTCTGCTTTGACTAGCATTATACACAAGTGGCGCTGCGCTGACGGTGGCGTGTCCATCGGGACCCGTCTTGAACATGGCTGACGTAGCTGCGGAAGGACCTTGTCCATGCCTGCGGTGCAATAGCCAGCGCTCTGGATCCTTGTTTTTTTGGATCTTTGCCATCTTGAATGGAGGGCATCAGACTAGCTGCAACAACAGAGGAGCAAGCAGTACATACTAATGATTCGGCCTCCTCCAAATTTGGGACATGGTGCTTTGGTTTCTTGTGGAACTTGTACCATCGATGAGCAGGCACGAATTTGAACACCTCTTGAGCGGCGGGCATGAAAAGAGCATGTGTTTCTGCCCTCGAGACCTCCTCCAGTTGCCCAACCCAAACCTCATTCTGCTTCGCATCTTCCATCACCCATGGGTACCGTTCTTCCCTCCTAAGCTGCCGGACATCCTCTGGAACTTTGAAAACCTGTCGTGTTTTCCTCGTAATTTTCTTTTTGCCATTTGTGGGAGTCTTTCCCCTGGTCTCCTTCTCCTTGGACGAACCCTCCCCACTCGTGTTCGCGATAGGCCGGCCATCTGCGTCGACCATGACTAACCTCCCATCCGAACCAATCACCGGTTTTCCGTCAGGCCCCAACATCGGGCCAACAGGAACCTGCTGAACCGAATTCGACTCTTGTTTCCTAAGATCCTTCCTGTTCAACTTTATCGGCTCCTCCCACGTCGAGACGTCTATGACTTTTCGAGAGTCGAATTTCATCACGTCATACTTCCATCCGTTGAGCGCGGACGACATGAGCTTGTACTCGGAGAACTCGCCGTCGGGGAGCTTGGAACTGTCCTCGACGTCGTCCGCGTTTGGTGGAGTGGGTTGTTGGCGTGGTGTTGCAGATTTACGGGGCGAAGGGGGTGTCCCATTAGGAAGAGAAACCGAGGGGTCTTTCTTGATAGGTTTCTTCTTGTGGAAAAGGAGGGATTCCGCAGACTTTGGTGGCATGGCGGAGATTGAGGGCGTCTGTATGTGCGAGGCGGGTGATTGAGCAAACTAATGAATGAAGACGGAAAGTTTCCGTGCGACGCAGGTTACACAGAAGAGACGAGAGACATCCACGCAAGCGGTCGACGAAGTTGTTGTCGTCGTTCGGAACGACTTGGATGTGTGGTGGACCAAGCTGAGCCGCTATCACGTAATCTTGACTGGACAAGTAGTGTGGTCATACAATTACACATACATGACTGGCAGATGCTATAGTGATGATGATTGCGACAAACGAAAAACCTAAGCGTAGCACTATGTACATTGACGAACTCTTCCCTGAGGCAATCGTCCGTTTAGAAGCGAGAAATGCAGTGATCCCGGCGTAAATGACAACCCGCAAAGACGTGACATGAAAACAGAAACGATGGCAACATGGTGCACTTAGGTCGGAGGGGCCTCCACCCTAGTCGTAGGTATATTGCCATTCGTCACTGCAGCTGACGGAGGTTGGTGGGACGACTGCCCCGACGCTGATGCGTATGCGTTTTCCGACGATGACGGTCGTGACTGTGACGACGGTTGATGTGGCTGCGGTGGTTGATGGGAATGTGGTTGAGAAGGATGTGATATTGCGCCAGGGGGGGGCGGGGGGTATGGTACCGGACCTTGACTGTACACGATTGAATGTGGAGGGCCAGCTGGGCCGAATGGTGGGATGCCTTGCCGCAAGCTGTCCAACTCGTGTCTCAGCATGTCGATTTCGCGCGCCATGTCTTGATGGCTTTGCTTGAGATTGATTACAAAATCAATGGCTGCAGGGCAAGGTCAACTGTGACCGGAGGACAAAAGAAAAAGAAGAGACCTTTGCTCAGAATCTCCCATTTGCTCGCTTTCATACCACGGTCGGCTGGGAGCTGATCTCGCAGTTCGTCGAACAAATCTTTCATTTCCTTCCGACGCTTCCGCTCGGCAAGTTTGTGTGAGACCCTTAGCTCGGGGGAACGAGAGTAAGGGGTGGAGCCAGGTTCCTTGACCTGCTTAGCGGTCGAGGAGGAAGATGGGGGCGGAGCAGACGAGTCGTCTGCCAGGGCGGTAGAGGGGGCAACGGGAGGGGTAGACGGCACAGCTTCGCGTAACTGGCGTGATGGGGGGCGTGAGCGCGAGCGTACGTTTCTGGTTGGGCCGACAGCAGGGGCAATATTTTCAGGGACAGACATTCGCCTGTCCGGGGAGAAGGATATGGGAGGTATCATGGTCGGAGGCAAATGTTGGGACTCGAACGGACGGTTTGAATTCTGTATATTAGGGTCTTGGTGGCCATCTGGATGTTGTGCTGCAGGCCACGCGAAAGTCGCCATGCTACCAGATGTTGAAGGTGCTGGCGATCGTCCATGTGGCTGGTCGCCGGGGAATGCCGAGTAGCCACTGGAACCGTTTGGGAGGATTGCAGGCAAGGAGTCGCGTCTATCGTGGAGCCACCACTGTGGGCTGTTCCCCAAGGGAGCACCTGACATGCCTGGCCCAGAAATCATCGCGCCGGCGTGGACTGAATGGCGACGGTGATCATATATGCTGAGATGTGCCATCCTATGTGTGTCCACTGCCGAGCCTCGCCGTTTTTGCGCGCGAGCGTCGGGATCGATGTTCATCGGACTTGGGACGCCGGGGCCAGTGAGGTGAGAATCGAGATCGTCGCTGGCCACTGCTTCGCGGTCGGACGACATTTTGCGTTTTGTGCCATGGGGGAATTGGGAGTCGGAGGAGTTCTGGGATAAAAGGGTCGGGGAGGAGAAGGGGAGGGATGGGGGAGACTTACTGCGATGGAGTGTCGACGAGAGCTATCGTCGCTGTCGTCGTAGTGGCGGGTATGGGTGCGCGGGGAGTGTCTGTCGTTGTCGACATTGATCGGGTCGGCGGAGAGGTTTTCTGGAGAAAGAGGTTGGCGCGGTGGGGGGGAAGGAGAAGAAGGACGCACTGGAGAAACCGTTTAATCTGGCGGTGGACTGGGGGAGCTTGCCGTTCGCGGGGTGATCGAGGTCGCGATCCAAGGAGGGGGAACGGAGTATCTTGCGCATGTGTTTGATGGAGGGCTCTGTGTGGATGGAGGACGCGCCGGTGTCACCAAAGACATAGTTTGCGGCGGGGCGTGGGCCTAAGGGGGAGTGAGCGGGAGAGAGAGGGGAGAGGGAGAGGGATGGGCACCATCTGGGTGGTGACGAGAGGCGTGGAGGGAGGGATCGGTGAGCGAGCCCCTGCGCTGTTGCTGGAGATAGTCGAGGGGGGGGAGGTGTCGAGACGGCTCTCGCTGGTGGTCGGTGGTCGGCATTGGGGGGGGGGGCGAGTGAGTCTGTGAAACTGGACGTTATAGAACTCGTCCCTCTTGCCGCTTTCGGCGCCAGACAACGTGGAGCTCCGACGAGCACGTGGCCAGCTGCCTCGCCCGAAATGGATAGATGATGCCAAGGGATCTATCAATCTATTCTCATAGCCCCCCCTGGGCAAGCCGACTCGCCCTCACCATCTCCCGCTGTCCCTCGCTCAGCCCCACCGTCCGGACGTGTCGCGTACCCATGCTGTTCCGAGTACACCTCCCACCCCGTCCCCTCTCTTCCCACCCCCGTCGTTCAAGAATATCATCCACCCCGACCATGTATCCCACCCACGGTATGTAATCCAGGAACACGCTGCTCTGCGGCATCAATGGGGCTGGCGGTTCAATCATGCCCTGCAACGCGTCCACCAT
>JBBPNY010000229.1:0-28311 GCA_038091165.1 Rubroboletus pulcherrimus
ATCGAAAGCCAAGCTGGTGTCAGGATCAAGGGATAGTATCCAGCTCGTTCAACAAACCAACCCCTCCCGCGTCCCGTTTTGGCAATACTTTGTAGCGTTTATGCCACAGCGACTCCGAGGCTCACAAAGACTCAGCTCTCAAGGATAATCACTCGTGTGTCCATTTATCGAGGAAGGAATGGTACAGCAGGTTGCGATTTGACATAGTCAAACACCTTGGCTTCCTGAAGTCGGCCGCTCACTGGGCGTACCCACTCTACCAAAATAACCCGAATATCTTCCCCCATTGAAAGCAAATGAGATGAGATTACAGGTATAGGTCATCAGACCAGTCCTTGTATTCCTTCGCAGTCTCTATCAAACTCTTTCCCTTCTCATTCGCCATGTCGAGCGCACTTCTGTGGAGAGGAAGCCGGATTGGGGGATCTTCCAAGCGAGACGCTTTCTCAAACGCAATGCAGGCTTTCTGGGGATCGCCGTCGACGAAACTACCCGATTGGAAATTGGCGCGCCATTTAGATCCCGGAAGTTCAGGATTTGTGTATGCAGGATGAGGAGGGGCAATACTGCTTTTTGCCGTGAAAATATCTGTGCGGAATGATCCAGGCTCGAGGATGGTAATCTATTCGTAGTTAGCTTCTGTCTATGGAGAGATGTGGGCATGAAGGCAGTCAATCTTACTTTGATGTTCCAGGCAGGGTCTAACTCATCTGCAAGTGCTTCGGTCAATGCCTCGAGAGCGAATTTCCTGATGAAACTTTGAGTCTGAAAGGCTAGGCCATGCTAGAAGGGCCTTACGAGGCACAGTAGTGTCCATACCACGCGGCACCCACGATGCCCAATGAAGATGACATTTGAAGGAGCCTCCCGCCCCGAGGCTGGTTAACGTCTCTGAAGAATCGCACTGCCTCTCGGGTGACTTGCGCAGCACCCCAGAAGTTAATTTCAAACAATGCTCGTGCATCCTCATCGTTGACGGACTCCACCTCCCCGGTGATCAACTTCCCCGCGTTGTTGAAGACGACATCTACGTGGCCGAATGCCTCCTGAGCTTTGGCAAACGCTGCGGAGATATCGGCATGCTGAGTGACGTCCAATTTGACGACGGCAAGACGGGTGGACGGGTATTGGCCAACGAGATCAGATAGCACCTCGGGCTTGCGGAGAGTGGCGACTACTCTGTATCCTTGTTTCAAGAGGAGCTCGGTCAAGAGGCGACCGAACCCAGTTGAAGCACCTGTGACTAACAGCGAGTCGACTCGGGGGGTGTCAAAGTAGAGATGAACTTACTGAACCAGACTTTGGATTCTGCCATGACGCGGATAGATGGTGAAAGCGCCGGTCCATGGATGATTGCGCGCATTTTATCAGGTCAAAGTGACTCAGCATGGCCCGGTCGGCGGGCCAATTATTCCGTATCATATATATATCTTAGTAGTGCGAACCTGTCGATCCCGCATTTGTAAAGGTTTTACCACATGTCGTTCGATGTTGAGAGCTGTGACTGGAGGACGACTAGCAAGGAAGGAAATTAAAGATGTAATCGCTGCTGCGAATTGCCAGGTTTGTCCCTCCCGGGGGAGGATCCTGTAGGTTGTCATTCCTCTTCCAGTACTACTCCCACGTATCGCGGCTCGGGAAAAGGTCGCGCCATTTCAACGAGGCTCTGCATCCGTGTTATTCGCAGCCCACTGGTAAGAATTTCTGGCACAAGTTAACGACTACCAGGAGAGCGAGGATGACGAGATGGCACATTTTATACATACCCACCGAAGAAGAGGAAGAAGACGGTTAGGCAACCAGATGAGCTTGCTGCGAGGGACCGTTCTGCAGCTCCTCGTTACCGGATTGGTCGGTCTTCTGCGTCACAAGGTTTGCTACACTCGTGTCCGCAAAGATTCGTCGGTCCCTAAATTCATCAGGAATACCAGAGGAGAACACCAACTGTGGTGGAGCGGTATCGGCCACCGAGATGCCAGAGCCATAGGACCTATGGATGGACTATGTTCTTGCAAAGCCCGCCATGTAAGAAACGAAATGCACCGTCCGCGAATGGGCACCCGAGAATAGCGAACAAACATTTCATCAAAGTCCCGGTCTGCGACATAAGTTGAGAGGTCCCTTTTGTTTGCGCCGACCGTTCGGGCTTGATGGAGATGGGAAAGAGCACCCTCGCATGACGTTATAGTCTATACGTTCTTGTATTTTTAACTTCTCTCGCTCGTGGTCTGTTTCACTTTGGGCGGTGAGTTTGTTCATGAAGTTATTGTTCTCTGCAAGCGAAGTGGACCTGTGACTTTGATGCCTGTCGGAGCGTCTGAATCGTCCAAAGTCGGAAGCCCGGTGATATACTTTCGCCCGACATGTTGGATGCCAGCGATTCCTTCACGAAGGCAAGCGCTTTCAACTCGTCCATTGGTGTTATTAAACAAGTCATTGGCTTGATCAGAACCCTGGAATAGCCTACTGTGGCTGTATAGTATGTACTGACTACAGCAATAAGCCTCAGAGCTCCGCAGCACCTTCCGAGGCCCGTGTCCGGGTCTTGGGATGACACAGGTGAGTGGTCTCACACTGCTTGCTGTCTTGGTGTGTCTCCTTCAACACACGGAGTTCGCCCGCCACTGGCAGTTGTGTGTACTAGCAACCCTGGATCGCAACCAACTTTTCCAAGTCCGGTCTCAGCCTCGCTGTCAGCGGCCAGAGTTGCAAGTAAAACGGTATCTCGGCACGTCTCTCTAGGGAATGTAGGCTCGAGCCGGCGTCAAAAGAAGATAGTAACCCCGGAACAACTCGAATCAACATGAAGAAGCGTGATGGCAACAGCCTTGCCAACGCGTGTGCAACACGTTTTTATAGGGTGGACCCTCAATCAGAAACAAGATCAATCAGCTCGTTGGCGTTCATGATAAGAACGCCCTGACGTCGCGCGTCTACCAAAGTCTCTCCCACCCGTTGGACAGCTTCCTCATTTACGCAGCCTTTTATCCTCCCTTGCCTTTATCATGATTGACGGCGACCCTTTTGTCCAGTGGATCGTCGTCCCAGACGATCGACCAGCTCTCCCTCCTGTCGATGAGGACGTTTGTGGTTTGAAGGACTTGTAAGTCACCGATCGACATCAACCTAGTCGTGGTCTCACATCGGCCTTAGTTCAAGTCTGGAAATCCAGGCTGATCTCCATATCGACCGAGGGTACAACGAGCCAAGCGGCCTGCTACTTGGCCCTGACCTATGCCACAATGTCCGTCAAAGTGCCATCATCCTGCCCTACGGAACCCCGCCGGATGCTGGGCAAAACGCGCTCCTTCCGATTTCTGACGTGAGTATGGTTACTCTAATGGTCGATGTAGATGTTGAGAATATGCACTCGTCGACGTCTGTCCAACTTGCTCGTCCCAGTTTTCACCATCACACAATTCTTCCTACCCAAGCTTGTTCCCTCCAGCGCTTTCCCCAGACGCGTCCCCCACTAGCGTCGCGTCGTCTACCCCATGGCTGAGGACCCCCGAAACCGACCCGTCACTCGCTAATGTTGTCAATGTGGATGCCCTGTGGGATACCACGGAGACAGAGGAATCATGTTCGACGATTCACTTTCTCGATCAAGCAGGCAACAGCCTCGAAGATATCCCGTCACAAGTCCAAGACGTGATGCCCGAAGACATCGCCTGCACACCCCAAATCATTCCCGATGCCTCCCTTCCACAGGTACTCAATCTCACCCCATGTAAAAGTCTGGGGCTGGTGACACCACCACCTCTCGCTAATACACCAATTTTTGTGATATCTCCGCCTTGTGCGTCAGCATCCCCCAATGAGGCTGTGCCACCTGGGCCAGCCGATTGCACGTCGTTGCCCCCCTCCTCGCCACATACATCGCAGCCTTTGGTCGCGTTTTCGCCAGTGATGCGTCATCCCCGAGAAACACCACTACCTGGATACTCTGCATCTCCGTCGTTGTCGCCTCTCAGCACTCTTAGCTTCTTTTCACAATCGCCGAGCGTGTCCCCCAACCCTTCACCCCTCATCGGCTGCTCTTCGCTCTCACCCGCAGTTTCGCCCGTGCCACTCTTTAACAGCGACGAGAGAGCCGAAGTGACCGACTCCGTCTCGTCCACGTTCACGAGAGTGACTTCGGTGAAGCTGCGGGGAAAGCGTAGTGCGGGGACTCTCGATGACGACGCTCCTCCGTGGAAGATACCCAGACGCTCAAAGGTCAAGAACGTCGACGAAGAGGAGTGGAACCCCAGGTTTGCGCGGGTCCAGCGTCCAAGGACTACAGCGTCCTCGCCATCCACCGGGCAGACAACTGCATCCATTCCCGACTGTCCGTCGGACGAAAGCTCGAATTGCGAGACAGGTCAAGGTTCAGAGGGGCATTCTGACGCCACTCACACAAGTTGCGAAATTTGCGGGCAGAGATTTACCCGCACGTCGGATTACATCCGGCACATTGAAAACTCTTCTAGCCATCCCGAAACTCGTAAAGTGTGGCCCTGCCCACACTGCGAGAGCACCCTGGGACGGAAAGATGCCCTTGGGCGGCACATCAGGAGTATCCATCCTGGGCGACCTGTTATCATCCCCGAAGGCATCTCCCAGAGTCAGTTTCCTGAGGGTCAGAAGGTGCCGCCTGTGCAGCGGATAGGACAGAGGAAGATACCCACGAGGAGGCAGCCAAGGAAGGACGCGCGTAGGTACCGTTGACAATGCATTCAATTCTATTCTGTATCCTCTGGCATTTTCTCATTCCGTCGAATTTGTATCCCTCTGCTCTGTCCTGTATCGTTTTACCATCCTTTACCTTTTCGCATGCATTCAATGCCAGTACTGGATGCTGGTTGTATCTTGACCTCGGATGACGTAAGCATTTAGGGATCATAGTGTGGCGTTGACGCGCAGTGTCGTGTGGCGGTTCTTTTCACTCTTACATATCATGGACGGCGCAGCTCCGCACCCACTTTCACCAAATGATGGCACGCAAGAGAATGGCACGCACCTGTGGATACCAGAGCCGGAGGCGAGGGATTCTACGAGTGATCCAGCACCTTCATCGTCTCGTGCCCCACAGCTACTGAGGGAGCGGCTCTATGTGGGTAATCTCAGTCCAACCGTGGATGAGTGAGCCAACAGACATCGATGGTTAATCGAACCCACGTTCTGAATGATTCAAGATATGCCTTGCTTCAGATCTTTACAAAGTTTGGGAAAATTGCAAAACTTGATTTCTTGTTCCACAAGTCGGGTCTCAACAAGGGGAAGCCGCGGGGGTACGCATTCATCGAGTTTATGCACGAAGCGGTAAGTGGTCGTGCACCTTCGGTTATGTCAGCACTCTTGACGTTTGTATTCTTTGTTATCACGCGTTGGACGGCGGTACTGGCTGGATTACATGACCGAAGGTTTTAATTCCGGGTGACGTAGGCTGACTGGATTCGTTGGACATTTAGGACGCAGCGAAGGCTCTACAGACTGCCAACGGGAAGCTCTTGCGTGGTCGTAAGCTGGTGGTGACGTTTGCACAACAAGCACCAAACCACGATTCGGGACACGCATCATATACCGGCAGAAACAAGAGGTCGGATGCCACGCCCACTACGCTGAGTCTAGCGAAGAGCAGTGGGATTGCACGTCCCGAAGCGTGAGTCCATCGATATGGACATGTTTATTTCTGGGTCGGCTTACTGCTCGCTCTAGTAAGACATCGACCAAAATTGCCATGATGGAAGCAAAGCTTCGTCAGATGGCGAATTCCTCCCCTTTTGGAGAGAGACCGGCTCTACCTAGTAGACCGGCTGCACCACAAAGGGGTTTACCGGAGGGCACGCAGTCTCAAAGAGCGTCGGGTCAAGGGATGCGGTCGACCCCTGGCAAAGCGCAGCGGACAAGGCACGATGGTGGACGGATTGCAGATGGACGATTGACCGCACAGCCGTCGGTGCGGGATGTGGAAGCCTCGGATATGATGAGAATTCCGCCCTCAAGTAAGCAGCGGAGTATACCTGGCGTGAAGATTGTGAAAGGGGGCTCCAACGGAGGGAAATCCGCAGTCACGCCATCGACCTGACGTCGGGTCTGGACGGGTTCGCGATATCAGTCAGCATTGTTGATTTCATAGCTGAGTTTCGGATATATGTACTTTTAGAGTGTTCTTGGGGTACGCCCTATTTGCTTTGTTGCCAAAGTTGGCACTCTGACTCTGCTCCGCATTTCGCGTTGCACAACGTCACGAACGAGCCTGTTCATCTCGCCAAGGCTCCGGAGAGGCATGAAGGTTTCGCGGGAATGAATCGGGCCGTCAAAGGAGTTCATCCCACGCACGGGGCGCGGACAGGTGGCATCATCCCCCCGTGGTGACGGTACCGTCGTCACCCCGGGGCACACTCACAGCTGCAGCCCCGAGAATGGCATGAGGGACTCATCGCCATCCCATTCGGATCTATTTCGCGCGAATCGATTGGCTCTCCGAACCATTTTCTGGACACATGGCCTCCGCGGGAACAGGCAGGGATTTCGTGTGAGACATGGCGTCTGAGCTCTAAACAACGCACACTAATGAACGCTTGAACCCCTTTCCCGTCCACCTGATATGCCCGACAGAATTCTCAGCGGCACTTGAAACTGATTGTGCTGCCCCTTTTATATTTCGCCCTTGCCACTCCCTCCTTCTCCCATCCTCTCCTACTTCCAAAATGCCTTCTGCACAAGTCCTAAACAGCACAGACGGCGCCGTCTACACCACCTCTAACGGCGCCCCGGTCGCAGAGCCGTACGCTGCTCAGCGCGCCGGTACCTTCGGTCCCCTCCTTCTGCAGGGTCCGTGCCGATCCGCAGTCTGCATATTTCATCTATCTGATCGCGCTGTCTCCAGACTTTCACCACATTGATCTTCTCGCCCACTTTGATCGTGAGCGTATCCCAGAGCGTGTCGTACGTCCGCTACGCAGATCGATCCGTCTTTGCTCGCTCCTCACAATGCCCACTCTAGGTCCATGCCAATGGCGCTGGCGCACATGGTTACTTTGAATTGACCCACGACCTCAGCGACCTCACCTCTGCCAAGGTCTTCACCGAGGTCGGCAAGAAGCACCGTACCACCGCCCGATTCTCCACTGTCGGTGGTGAATCAGGATCTGCGGATACCGCCCGTGACCCCCGTGGCTTTTCCCTCAAGATCAGAACTGAACAGGGAAACCTTGACTGGGTGTTCAACAACACTCCCGTCTTCTTCATCAAAGACCCCGCCAAATTCCCTCACTTCATCCACACCCAGAAGCGTGACCCCCAAACTCACTTGAAAGATGCTGACATGTTCTGGGTATCGGTTTTCGTCTCCCATTCCTTTTTCGTTTTTTAAATTAGACACACTACAGGACTACCTTGTACAAAACCCAGAGTCTGCTCACCAGATCGCCATCATGTTCACCGATCGCGGTACCCCCGACGGTTTCCACAACATGCACGGTTACTCTGGCCACACCTACAAGCTCGTCAAGGACGATGGGAGCTGGGTATACACTCAGATCCACATCCGCGCCGACGGTGGTTTCAAGGTTGGCATTGCCCCCCCCCACTGACTGCCATTGCCCGTTCTCATTTATTTATTTCAGACCCTCGACGGCCCCACCGCAGCTAGACTTGCCGGGGAAAATCCAGATTACGGTACCCAAGCACTTTTCGAAACCATCGCAGCAGGAAAATACCCCTCCTGGACGGTTTATATCGTAAGTACTTATCCCTAACGAGGACCTGATCCTGATCGGTAAATTCGCGTTTCAGCAAACAATGACACCTGAGCAAGCAGAAAAGTTCCGCTACAATGTTTTGGATCTCACCAAGATCTGGCCTCACAAGGACTACCCCTTGCGCCCTGTCGGCAAGTTCGTATTGAATGAAAACGTTCAAAACTACTTCGCCGAGATTGAACAGGTCGGCTTGCTTTCATTTTCTGGAAGAAGGCTTGGTCTAACCGAAACCCAACCCAGGCTGCTTTCTCTCCCTCCCACACTGTCCCCTACTTTGAGCCTTCTTGCGATCCTGTCTTGCAGTCTCGCCTTTTCTCCTACCCAGACACCCAACGCCACAGACTCGGTACCAACTACACTCAGATCCCTGTTAACCAGCCTATTGCTCCGATCGCTAACTTCCAGCGCGACGGCCCCATGACCATCAACAACCAGGGAGCTCGCCCCAACTACCAGAGCAGCTTCGTCCCGTTGACATACCCCAGGAACAAGGGTTCTATCAACGGTGCTGTTCGCGATCGTGAACGTGAGGCTACGCACGAGAGGTGGATCGGTGGTGCTTACTGGGATCTGGCCGAACTCACTGAACGTCAGTCATCCGCATCGTCACCAAGAGAAATCATGTGATTGAACTTGATCCCACAGTGGAGTTCGAGCAGCCACGTGCGCTCTACACTAATGTCTTGAACGACACCGGTCGTGCCCACCTTGTCAGCAACATCGTCGACCATGTCCGCGGCGTGAAGAACCCCGAGCTCAAGACCAAGATCCGTGGGTTTCACTTCAGCATTGTGACTTCTGTTTATCTGACTGTCTTTAACAGTCTCCTACTGGGCTTCCGTCCACCAAGAGCTTTCCGACCGTATCGCAGCTGCCCTCGGTCTCCCAAGAGCTGGCCCCCTCCCAGGAATCAAGCCTTCCGCCCAGGCTCTCCGTTTCCGCGCTCACCAGGTGTAAGAATACTTTGTCACGTGAAATGTGTATCTCAGTGCGGAAAATCTCGAATGTGTATCATAGACGTTTCTCGATCTGTTACGAGCAATGAAAGAAGATCGGGTTTGCGTAACCCCCACTGAATTCATCTTGCAAAAGTCTGATATAAAATTCGCCGCGAATCCAACGAGCATTCCCGATGTTCACATGGAGATTAACTTCCAAACAATTTTCGACACATAAATCCCAGCGGCGGCAGCGATGTCGGAAGATGGACGTTTTGAATTGGACGCACCAATGATGCGACCTGGTAACGTGCCTGACCCAACGAGATTATATGTATGTCATCTAGGTAAACTCTAAAGATACAATGAAGAACAAAAAATGACCGAGTTTGGCCGTTCAAGCATTTCCGATGCCTTGTGGAATTTTTCTTGTAGTTCCGAGTTTCCAATGACTTTGGCGGCCTGAGTCATTTGTCGCAAAAGTTCGCCCAGTCGTCTGAATACGCGGATGAGGTTGCCTTCGAACTGGTCCGTCAACTGTAAAGAAAAAAAAAACCCAGGTGTCAATTTTACAAAGCCCAACCATGGTCCCTACCGACCTTGCAGATGTCTGAAAAGGATGCCCCACGGCACCACTGAACCACTGCACCCATGAGTTCCACTTTGAACGATTGAACGTATTCGTCCTCGATGACGGGCAGCTTTGATTCCTGAGATACCCCGGCGATACGCCGAGCCAACTCTTGCATCACGCGTAAGGGTGCCGCGAGCTCCTCAGTGAGCTTTGTCTGTTGTTCGCTCTGTGCGCTGATGTCAGCCAACATGTCTATCTGTAGAATATGGGTGACGGTGGTCTACCTTCTCCGTGAACACGAAACAGCTCAGTAAACTAGCACATTGCTCCGGTAGCAGCGTATTGAAAGCGCCGTTGAAGATCAGCTCGGTGAGCAACAGCTCGTCGCCAGTGCTGATTTCACATGCGACACGACCTTTCATTTCGGCGATGTCGGACGAATTCGTGAAACCCAGCCGTCGCAACACGCGCTTGCGGCACTTGAGCTCCTCAAGTTGCAGAACATCGTGCGTTGCAAAGATCCGTTTCTTCAATGCCCGGATGGTTGTTTGCGCTGCCTGTTTCTGGGCATATAGAGTATACAGCTGTGGGAGGCGAGGGTCTCTCTGAAGAGGGTTTGAGAACATCTTTTTCTCCATGACCTCGATTTTCTGACAAAAAAGCTAGAGTCAGCAGCGACGGATGGCACACGTCAATTGTACCGTACTTTGAGGAGGTTGAGGAACTTTTCGTCTTTGATCCCCATGTTCTGGACTGGATCGAGCGGCGTTATTCCCTCGGGGAACCTGCGCTGCACTTCCAACACACTCTTCCAGACGGTTTCTCGAGCTTGATCTTGTCGCAAATCCTTTGGCAGGAATATTCGGATATGACTTATCGTCTCAACTGTCGACAACAAAACTGGGACGACAAGTGGATTGCCCTTTTGGCCTGGCAGGCCTGGCAGAACGCCACCTGGTGTTGGTGTAGTGATGTTCCTGTCTTTGGGAAGGGCGGCCCCTGCGTCACAGTTCAAAAGAACGTCGAGAATATATTGTTCGTGGGGAGGGACCTCATCGATCTGGAATTCTGACTTCGTCTAAAATAGGTATGTGACTTGAACATCAGATCGCGGGGTACCGTAGAGAATGTAAACTGACCTTTGACTTGACGCGTTTTTGAAAGTTGATAACTACGCCCCAGCCAAAGTCAGCATCTTTGTGCTTGACTCGGACTAGCCGGCCAGCCTGGAGGAAGGGTAGACTGTATGTTGGGTGTGTGATGACCGTTCGGAAGTCCTCCCCTAGTTGATCAAGTTGTTGGCGATAGTCATAGTACGCGGCCACGAGGTGCTCGTCTGGGATATGTATTGACTCCCGCCGTCTCTCCTCCGCCCGTAATTCTAGGTGGTTGATGTGAGCGACATGAATGACAGCGTTTGTACGACGAACCTCGTTCTAGCACTGGAATCCCAGCACTACTCTGAAACTGGAAGAAACACCGCTCGAGCATGTACTCGGGGCTGATCCCTTCCACTTTGAGGAGATTCAAAATCATATTATACCCTAGATGGAAGGCAGAATCAAGTCGATCAGCCTCTCCCTTGATCATCGTCTTTGCGGAAGCGGGTTCGAGCTTCTCGTCACACATCATAATGACGACACCACGGTCATCTAAGCCACGACGACCCGCGCGACCCGACATCTGGATATATTCCCCGGAAGAGAGGTCCCGAAATTCACGCCCATCAAATTTGCGGGCCGCCGTGAACACAACAGTCTTTGCGGGCATATTTAGACCGATAGAAAAGGTTTCGGTGGCGAAAAGCACTTTGATGAGCCCTTCCTGGAAAAGAATCTCGATGACTTCCTTTAGGATCGGTAGAAGACCGCCGTGATGGATGCCAATCCCACGCTTTAGAAGGGGAAGGAGGTTCGATATCTGGGGTAGGTTGCGATCGTCTGGGGAAAGGTTTTCGATGGCATTTTGGAAAATATTTGTGACCAGTTCTGGTTCATCATTCGAGTTGAATTCGAATTTGGACATGGTCAAAGCCAGGGCCTCGCATTCTCGCTTGCTAAATGCAAAGACAATAACAGGGTTGTAATTTTTGAGCATGATCATTTTGACGATCTTGGAAATGTCAGAAGACCCTACAGGACAATGAGAAAAACGTGGATCGTGGTGGAATATAGGGTACCTTTCTTTTCACCGCCCTTTTTGGTTTTTCCTTTACGTCCTTTACCGCTCTGGGGGTCCGCCGGATCTTCGCCCATCTTTTCCTGCAGGGTTCCCATTGCTTTGCTGAAGTTATCCTCCTTAAACTCGCCCTGTTCGTTGACCACGAGGTAAATGCCTTCACCACCAGCGGGGAAGAGGTAGTGCTGCAGGGGTGTAGGCCGGAAGTCGGTGTACACGACGTGACATGGCTGTTCGTGAGACTTGCAAATCCACTCTGCGAATTGCATAGCGTTGGGAACGGTGGCTGACAGAAACACGTATCGGACGGTGTGAGGGAGCAAGATAATAGTTTCCTCCCAGACTACACCACGTTCCTTATCTCGCATGTAGTGAATCTCATCAAATATAACCCATGCGACTTCTCGCATGATTTCAGAGCCCCGATACAGCATGGAACGCAGGATCTGACTCATTGATAAAGAGTGTGCTCTGAAGCATGATAGGGCACTCACCTCTGTCGTCATGACCAAGCAAGTTGCGGATGGGTTGATAGTAACATCTCCCGTCATGAGACCCACGTCACCAAACTCGGCGAGCATCTCGCGATACTTTTGATTACTGAGAGCCTACACGAAACCAAACACGTTTATCTCTCAGCTTACACAGATGTGGGTTCAAACTCGCTCACTTTTATTGGACTAGTGTATATTACACGTTGCCGGTTCTGGAGACATTGCGCTATGGCATACTCTGCCACCACTGTCTTACCGGCACTAGTATGCGCCGATACTAAGACACTTTCATTCCGCTGAATAGCATATACCGAAACCTGCTGGAATGGATCGAGCGTGAATTTGTATTCCCGAGCAGGCTTGGAGGGAGGTGTGTGTTTTGCAATGGGAACATAGTCGTAGCCAGGAGGAATGGCGACTTGATGCCGGACCTGAGTAACATGAGAACGGACAGTAAAGTCTTGTGCCCTCACATACCTGATGTCGAAGTTCCAGTCTTGAACCCTCCTCGACGGGACCAGTCAATCCACCACTCGCAGCTATCTCACGCTTCGCCTCCGTCTGGAAGTCATCGACCACAACAGGAACTGGGCTTGCAGCACGAAATCGTTTCACAGGTTTGTCGACGACTTCACGCGACGCTGGTGGCAGCCCACCTAGTTCGGCACTGCTAGGACTCGACTTTCGCTTTTGACCCGAGGTGGATACGGGAGCAGAGGCAGGTTTCGGTGTCTTGTCTGCAGGCACTTCATTGTCGCTTTCGTCCTCTTGCGGCGCGTTATCGAGGAAAGAAAACAAGTCCGGCGCCATCGCGAACAGAAATTTGAAGGAACTTCATCTCGTGCTCACTATCTCAAGGCCAGTTGATTATGTAATGGATAAAGTTTCCCACCTTCTGGTATGTATACCGTCACTTACACAAGCTAGTGCCTACTCTACTGTCTATAAACTGGATTTCTTTCCCTCAAAAATGGTGTCCTGCCATTGCGTGTGTTCGTTGACAAGCCTACATCACGATCACCCCCGACGCTCAGTACTCATTCACCAGCCTTGCGAGTGTCGGATGCATTGTAGGTACGTCTAGTACTAGAACCGGACATTCTCGCAGTGCACGCAGTGAGTGGTTGTAATGAGTGTTGAAACACATCGTGTCGCATGGGGATGCTGCTGGTCATCGGTCTCGACGGTGGCGGGAGCGGACTCAGGTGCTCACTTCAACATCTCGTGGTGCACTCCACTCCCGGGCCGAATCCAGATCTCAAACGTTGGCTCATTCAGACGCATTGACTCTGGCGATGACAAGACGAGCGGGGCAATGTCCGGCTGGAATTTGGCAGCCCCTACGACAATGGAAATAACTAAAGACTCCGTGTGGAACGTTCTTTGCGAATCACCGATCTAGTCTACCAGTGACAAGGGCAAATGAGACACACCCGGTCTTGTCTTGTTTCTAGGCATTTAACTCCGAGTTCTTGTCTAGGTGAACACCGAATCGGCCTATAAGAGGTCCCGCGTTGCATCGGGTCGCAATGTGAAAGCATTGGAAGCCTCCAATGTCGTTCTCTCATCCTCTCTTAATTCTCGTCGCGCTCTGGGGTGCGGTGACGATTTACATTGTGCGCAATCGCCGATTGCGAACACGGTGTCCGCTCCCCCCCGGTCCGAGACCCTTTCCTCTGATCGGAAACTTGCTCGATCTTCCCTTGAGAGATGAAGCTGCGACTTACAACGCGTGGGCCAAGAAATATGGTTTGTTCCTACTTCGTCGGCGCGCGCGGTTTTGATCCTAAAACCTACTTCAAGGTGACTTGGTATATGCCAATGTCATAGGACACCGTCTGCTCTTCGTCAACTCCGCGCAGATCGCAAACGATCTCTTCGAGAAGCGGTCTCCCAACTACTCTGATAGAAACAAGCTACCAATGATCAACGATTTGTGAGTTTCTCTCCGACATAGCAAGAACCAGGTTAATTCATCATTTAGAATGGGGTGGGACTGGAGTTTCGGCCACATGCCATACGGTTCGTATTTCTTTTTCATCACAGAGCGCACAGATCACTGATGTTTGTCTGATTGTACAGGGGAGCGCTGGAAAAAACATCGCAAGATGTTTGAGCGCCAATTCCGGCCGGCTGTGGCCCCGACATACTGGCCCCTCCAGCGGAAAGAAGCACATACACTTCTCAGAAACATTTTGGACTCTCAGGAAAACCTCATCGAGCACCTCAGGCAGTGAGCAGGGACAATTCACTTTCCGTTTCACAAGCTAACTGCGGCACAGAAATTCAGCGGCGGTAATCATGAATGTGATCTATGGAATAGAGATTGCACCAAAGACGGACCGTTATATTGATATCGCTGAGAAGGCTTTGGAGGGAATGGCGAAGGCGGCAGCTCCAGGAGCATTTCTTGTTGACGTCTTTCCATGTTGTGAGTGCTGCTCTCGGGCGAGATGGTACCCAGTTGACTATAATTCAACAGTGAAGTACATTCCGGCTTGGGTGCCTGGGGCAGGATTCCAGATTAAGGCCGCAAATTGGAAGAAATATGTGCTAGAAATGCGAGATGCTCCCTTCGCAGCTGTGCAGAAGGAATTGGTTAGTACATGCTGCCAATCCGGTGTGAGCTAAACTAACGCACTGAAAGGCTACGGGGACCGCATCACCATGCTTTGTTACCCACCTCATGAACGATTTGGGTGATACAAAGGACGCGGCGGAGCAAGTCGAGATAGTTAGAGGGTGTGCTGGCCTCGCATATGCCGGTAAGACTGGATATCCATGTCAGACTTCTGACGTACTCATCGGAATCCTTAGCCGGCGCAGAAAGTGTAAGGAGATGATTGCGGGCGCAAATTCAGTATACTGATTTCCTCTAGACTGTTTCCTCATTGTCGTCGTTTTTCCTGGCCATGGTTCTTCACCCCGCCGTCCAAGCCAAGGCACAAGCGGAACTGGACTCTACCATCGGGTCTGGACGCCTCCCTGACTACAACGACAGACTGTCTACGCCATATATCAACGCCATCGTTAAAGAAGTGCTTCGATGGAATCCCGTAGCTCCGCTTGGTGATTATTCGCCGCCGATGGTGATGATCAACGGGATTGATGTATTCTTCTTCAGGTCTTCCCCATATGGTCACCAAGGACGACGTCTATAATGGATATTTCATACCCGCTGGAACGACAATTATCGGCAACACTTGGTCAGCCATCGTTTCCTTGGCGAGACTCCAGACCGAGAATACTGAGATCAGCCCGATACAGGACCATCTTGCACGATGAGAAAAACTATTCCCAGCCAATGGATTTCATACCCGAGAGATTCTTAAATGCGGATGGAACCGAAAACGAGGAAGTTCTCGATCCTGGGACAGCGGCGTTTGGCTACGGACGACGGTAAAATTGAATAGTTTTGCCCCCGTGTAGTTTTTGATGGCCCCGCACACAGCATCTGTCCTGGCCGTTTCATGGCAGACGCAACCTTGTGGATTTCCATCGCATGTATCCTCACCGTTTTTGACATTCGCCCTGGCAAAGATGAGAACGGTAATCTAGTTGAGGTCAAGGCAGCATTCGAGTCTGGAATGATCTGGTAGGTGCACTGCTCTAGTGCGAGAATGGTCACCGCTCAACAGAGATTTGATTCAGTCACCCCAAATCCTTTTCTTATGCCATTTCTCCTCGTTCCGAAGCGGCGAAAGCAATCATCAAGGAGACGGCTATTCTCTCGTAGCTATTATCCTTTCTGTCCGCTCCGTTCTGGTAAGAGATGTAGTACGCTAAAGAAATAAGTCGTATGTACAGCCTACAATTATTTCTCGCGCATGGTTATTTTTTTTATGAGACCTGTACCCAGCCGTTCAATCTCGTCCAATACGGATTGTCGATTGAGCAGAACGGTGTCTCTTTTGTCCTTTTCTTTCGAATTTTTCCCCTGTAACGTGATAAATCACACGGGTATGCACACATAGATGATCTCACCTCCGCGGTTGGCGTGCTTGAGAAACCTCCTAGAACTCTGAATGGTCGAATTCCAGAAACGTTCAAGAGCCAGATCGCACCGATACAATGTCCGCCGTAGATGTCAAAAAAGAACTTTAGCGTGTCCGAGTATATCGACTGGTTAAAAAGATCAGGTTGTGCAGGTATGGTCAGAAGAGCACCCTGCGCACCTGCAAATCGTCGAATAACATGCGAGCTGGATCAAACCCTGGGCGTGACACTGCGTCACTACCGGCGGCATGACCCCCACGACCTTTCGACCATACCAGCTCATCGGGGTCGATGTTTTGGTAGTACCTGGGTAATACAGTAGGGTCAAGTTCGATAATGATATCATAGTCATCTGTTGCATGAGAGAAAAGCCGCTGTAGGACGCGGTAAGCACCCAACTAAACTAGTTGAATGTGATTCCCACCTTCACGCCATGTGGATCAATGTCGGTTCCCTGTAGGATCTTATAAGCTTCCTTTGCTAGCGCACATAGACGGTGCGCAGCTACGATATCCGGACCACTTGAAGTCCACATCTTGCCACTTGGGTCCTCCGAAGTCGAGATAGTCCATACACCTTCTGTAGAGCTGACAGCTACGACGGAAGGTTCCGTCAGTGGACCGTTATCCTCATACAGAGGGACGAAGAAAGGATTTTCGGGTTTCCAGTCCTTTAAAAATTCAATTACCAGTGCAAGCCCATGTTCCTTGCTCCTTGGTATGCCGACGGCCGTGTCGAATAATGTTACACCTGTACCGACGAATGGGCGGGCACATATCATTTCCACTGCTTCCTCTGATACATGGATCCCAAGAAGCCAATGGGAAGCAAGCCAGCGTTTGACCATACGGACTGTTCCAGGGTATGCTATGTATCGATGAGACAGGGTGGCGATGGCGCGGTGATGTCTGGGAGCATGGATAAAGCGACGAGTGCAGAAATCCAAGGCTCGACGCGCCATGCGCTGATCTTTGGAGGGCTGGAGATGAGGTTCGACAGGCATTTCAACGGATGATATGAGCCGTTCGAGCAGGACTACCTCTCGATCATGCCAAATTCGTGCGGAAAACGACCAGCCCTCAGGGGTGAGTATCTCGAGTGAGGCGTGATCCTGGATGTCTGAGTCGCAAGGCTGTTCAATATGGACAGCTGCGCGGAGACCAGGGTTAGCTGTCATCAGCGCAGATGCGATTGTCTCGAAGAACGCTAATTTAATCTTTTGAATGGCATGTAGGTCGTCCGGCCATTTCGAAGATTTTTCAAATTCAAGGACGATGGGAATCTGAGGAAGGTACCGAAGCGGAGTGGGGAGTGCGAGAGCAGAGGACAGCGGGATGGGGAGGGGGCTAAAGGTGCTTGTGTATCGGAGATACTCGGATATGGGACTAACATTCAAGAGGGCGAGGGGAAGCTTCTCATCCAGGGATTTAAGATCCTTGACTATGGCATCGAAAGCAGTTAAAGCAGCCTTGAATCCTACGATTGTACCAGAATGTTGGTGAAGATTTGCAAGGTGATTTGGAAGGCGAAGCTTCGCATCAAAGGTCGTTGCGATGGTCTGGATATCCGCGATCGGAATTCCGAAGTGAAGATGTAGGAGATGGCGGACAATGAACGCTGGGATGTGCGCTCTCTCATCGGAAGTCTTCACCTCCCAGACAACACTCTCGACTATACGACCATCTTTAAATCGACGTAGCTCGGCTTTGTGGCCCCACAGCTGACGGAACTCCTTAGCAGGCTCAGTATCTTGTTCCTCGGCGGCGGGACCATGGTCGACAAGCCTAAATACGTCTTCGGGGCTGTAAATGAGTCCAATATAGACAACAGATATCCGTGGAGGACTTGACGTTTCGGAAATACTTCGTACATTTGATGATGGATGGAAAATTGTGACAGCTCGTACGCGGCCCCCAAGACCTCGTCGGAGGATCCTCGAAATTGCTGCAAGGAGAGCGCTGTCCGGAGTCCCATACTCCACAAACTCGAACGTTGATCGGTGTTTCGATACACCCAAGAGATCAACCCTGTATAGTGTCACCACTATGCTAACAACCAGTAGTGAATAACTTGCCGTATAACTGCATCGCAGCGTTTTGAAAGGTGTGTTTGGTCCTTGAGAAAGACACTTGCAAACATGTCATCTGTGCCAGTAGGGTCATTCAGCTGTTCGAGTGTTTGCTGTGCATCGTATCGAAGCTTGGGTGAAAGTGTTACCGGATGTCAGCGGACATTAAGTAACGAACTATACCATGTCAAGGGAAGTTAAAGGAACATCGACCAGGTGGTTTATAGTGGACGTTGCGTCGACAAAGACAGCAGAATGGTTGGATGAATATTCTTCTGGTGAGAACTAGATGAATAGTCATGAGCCTTGCGTCAAGGATCACGCTTTTACTTACCCTATGTCCATTGGTAGATCTCACGAATGCAGGCGCATTCTCAAAGTCTTGTTTGGCTGACAGACCTGCATAAGGGTGGGATAGGATGAAGCACAAGGAACTTACCCAAAAAGTCTAAGGAAGCCCGGAGGAGTTGATATGAACTCAAACCTTTTCCAACAGATCTTCTTCCACCAGCCCTCTTTTGTCCAAGAACAGAAACAGGCTCCTCCCCGTCAAGAAGGAACCCCAATACAGAAGTCCACCACGATCCCTTTCCTTCGAATCCGTGAATACAGAGGGAACCTTCGCCATATCCTCTCTGGTTTGCCCACACTCGGAGCAATGTATGGGCGTCCCTGAACGCCGGACTAGATTGCATGAGGGCATTGGTTGACAGTAAGGAAAGTTTTGGGAAAGTGGAGAGAAGGATGGCCGTGTTGTATATAGGTGTCGATGGATTCGACATGGAAAAAAGAGGCTCTGAAGGTGGCTGAATACGAACATTGGAATGAGACGGAGAGAGACGGTTGAAGGATATAGGATGAGATGAGGGAAGTACAGGGATAACGCGAACTTCAGCATGTATTTTTGAGAAGTCGTGCGAGGTCCCTGAATTTCCTTATTATGCTGTGGAAGATTGAGTCACGGAATGCTCACCTTTTCGTGGCCGAAGTACAAGAACCGTCTGCCGTGGATCGCTTAGGGCTGCTGCGTAAAAAACATCTACCTGGAAGGAGGTGAATATCGATCGCGCAACTACGGCGAGGTAATAAGAACGCTTGTGAAAGTATCGGGCATCCAAGTAATCTTTCTCTTGGAACAGAGACTGCGAGACAGATCAAGCAACTTATATGAGAGTAACTTCGGGAATGAGACGTACAGAGGGCATCTCGATGGACAAGTCCACCCCAAAATATTTGCTATCCTTCTTTTTCACGCTGATTTTGTTTGCCCAACTGCCTACGACGTGGACATCTGGTGGCGGTTCGAATGCTACCGTCCATTTCGTTTCTTGGGTGGGATGTGGCAGCGCAAATGGTACTGCAACGCCGTTTTTCGACAATGCACAAGCAGCGACGAGAGGGCTTTGGGGCTGGATAGAAGGAAGTGACAAGAGATGTGATCGAAGAGCGAGGAGGAATTGGTCCAGGGATGCCCCCCGTGATTCCTTGGGCCTCGCGTTGGGGAGCAGGGCGTCGATCTAGGCTGATATTCAGCGAGCAGAGACATATGGAGGTAATACATTGTGCACACCTGGAGTTTGAATGAACTCGACTGATACAAATCCGCTGTGTCTTTCAACGCTCTGAGTTCTTCCCCTGTCGGAAGCTTATGTTTCTGTACAAACGTCAGTCGGAGTCTCCACAGGGCTGTCTGCGAAACAAGGACCTTTGCGATCTCTGCATCTAGTTCTACCTCTTCTTCATCTTCTTCATCTTCGCGTTTGCGCTTCAAGTCGGACGCCATCTAAATGGAAAATTTTGAATGGCCAATGTCGTTGGCCACCGAGTAACTTGCAACAACATTTCTCTACACCCCTCCCCGGGGGGTGCCTTTGCAACAATCTATGCATAATGCTACTCGAGTAGTTGGCTAATCCTCAATGACAATAACATCCCCAGAGGACCGCACACGTGAACCAGAATATTCAGGTGGGACTCTGATTCTACTGCGTATCCGTTCTTCCTCTCCGAGATCAACGTCTATGACGTCTGTCTCTCTTCGTCGTTTCCTCCCGGATTGACGCAGCGGCGTGGAGGAGGCTGGGGTAGACATTTTCTCACTCAAATCGTCTATCATTATGGGTTCAGACTGCGGTTGTCGCCTGGTGTTTGAGGGGCCACTGCCACCAGCTGTGTTGCCTCCGCTCCTGCTAGACGAAGCTATTTGCTTGTTCGACGGCTTTTCTTTGCCCTTCATTCTCTTGCTGCTCGATCCAGGAGCCGATGCCGATGCCGATGCCGATGGGGGTGGCGGTGATGGCGGACGAGCGTACAATTCCGTCCAGCGTCTCGCGGTCCGGTCATGCTGCGCTCGGTTGCGCGTATACTCAGTAGCGATTGAGGGAACTATAGTCACCGAACGCATGACCGTATCAGCGGTTATACGGAGGCTCTGGTTCTGCCGAGTCTTACCTAACGGGTCGTCTGAAGAGAAGAAGATGGAGATATGCCCAGCAGAGAAGAGAAGAGCAGACGCACGTGGATTGGGGTCAGTGAGGAGTGATGAAAGGGAGAGCATGACCTTGAAGAGTGACAGCGCGGGTGACCAGTTCTGTTTGAGGATGTCAATACATATGCCTCCTTTGTCAGATATATTCATGTGGTATATCCTATCACAAAAGTTGACGTCCATACGATGACTGATGACCATTTCTGCTTACCTTGTGGCAAAGGTGACTTTGGGCGGTGAGAACCTGGGGCTGGGGTGAGCACTCGAGTCCGCCTAATTGATTGGCAATCTGAGACTTACGGATAATCGTGTGCAAGCTCAATATCCACACTAAACACACCTCCTTCATATGGACTGCCCTGAGGACCTGGTATGGTGGCTTTCCAGCGGTAGAGACTGTCCTGGGTGGGTGCGAGGGTGATGGCCCCGAGGTCTTCCTTCTTCGCGTCGGCTACCTCACGATGGATGCGCTTCACGGTCATCTGGAAGACGGTCAGACGTGACGCAGGAGAATACCTGCGACTTGCCGAAGAAGACAGTGCGGGTGGCATGGCTGGTCGTCAGAACTGATCGAGTGCTAGTCTGGGTTTAAGAGGGTCACGTGTCACGATTTGCAGAGACCTGGTAGAGTCATGTTCTGAGCTCCCCCTGTACATACTCAGTACTACCACCACGACAAAAACATAACCATGGTCACTCGAATATCCGCAGCAGCCTAATCGACAGTACAAAGGCACACTTTTGATGTTTGGCGAATCCGACTCGGAGAGCCCGCGAGTGCCCAGCCCATGGGACTCGCTCGCCTCTATGCCTTCGTCTCCCAAGCATAATGGAATCTACGCAATTCCAAAACTCGTCCCAGAAGTAGAGGAGGTCAGCATGCATTCTTGCATCTTCACATGTCTCATAACTTAGCTGTCATCTGAGGGGAATGTCGAATACAAACTCCAGCTTCTATCTCCGTCCCCAGCTCGTTTCGCCCGTCTCGTCACGCAACTCAAGTGGCGCCTTCTAGAAGGCGGCGGGAGGGCGTATTATGAGCTCGGGGTCGCTGATTCCGGTGCCTTGGTTGGACTCCCTCGTCAACTGCTCGAGGAGTCCTTGGAAACGCTCGAAATGATGGCCGGCGAGATAGGCGCATCCGTGATCGTAGTCAAGGAAATAGAGGTGCCTCCAGAACTTTCGACCATTGCTGAATCTCAACTTGAGAAGTGGGACGGTAGGAAGAGTACTAGAAGGAAGGATTTGTTGAGGATGATGAAGCAAGAAGCGTCCCCTACCACGTCCCCAACCGAGCTTGAAACCGAGTTCTCAAGCACTGATATCACGGATGCAGAAGAAAGTACTTGCCACTCTCCGATTACTCCCCCAGTTTCACCTGGCGACTCCGCTCAGTTCAGACCATTCCCCACCCCCCTTCCCTTCGATCCGGCCCTCGCCATGTTCACCACGGACGTCGGGGAGGACATCGCAGACTATGCTGATGGCGAAGCTCCGGATGGTGACGTCCCGACCGACCTCGTGACTGATTTCTCTGTCAATCTTGAAATTTCCGCTGTGTATAAACCTCGCCCAATGAAGAAACGCGCAACCCACATTGCGTTCCCTCCGTACCACTTCGAGTACGTGAAGAAGAGACTCAAGAATGGTTATCCACCATCCAGGTCCGCTGATACCACCTGTTATACTGGAAATTCGATAGCGCTGGACTCCTTCGAAACCCTTTCCCAACTAAAGGGAGCTAAAGCACAGTTTCGCAGAGACAAACGAGACAAGCGGCGAGAGTTGAAGCATAATGCCCCGCTAACTCATGTCCACACCCGCTGTTCCACCGAGTCACCGACTAACTCTGCTGATTACCATACCGTCCCCTCGTGTTTCACAGACAAACCTAATTCATCTGCCCTCGAGTCTCTTCATATCACTGCTGTGGACCCTCCCGCCGGTGATGCATCAGGAACAACCACGAGCGCATCCAAAGAGCCACAGCTTATCGTGGAGGCGCTGGTTGTCAAGGAGCTGTCGTTGGATGAGGCATTCTTAGACTTCGAGGGTTTCTCGCTGCAATGATTGGGACATCACTTGCTGCGAGTCTGCTGTTTGAAATCCCCAGGACACGTTCTCAAGTTCGTGCGGACAATGATTTCTCGCCGTTTTCCTGTTACAATTGTTGCCTATTAGCTTCTGGATGATACTATCTATTGTCCTACATACACGGCTAGATTGGGATTTGACTATCAGTTTCGGCATGGTCTTCAAAGTCAACTGAAGTGTCCATGCTAACAAGTGTATATGCATACCTTGTCCTCCCGCATACAAAAGATACACATTTATACCTCGTAGTTACCTCCTTTTGTATTAAGGATACACCCGAAATAAGGTGTGAAAGTGGCAAGGATCTGCGTTAGTCTCTCTAGACGATGGATTCCCAAACCTTCCCCGCTGTATCTTCCATCACGCTCTTCCATACCGCCCCTCCAGAGCCGTCGGCCTCTAGTTGCTGGCTGCTTGCTGTGAGTGCATACGGTATGCCACTATCCCCGCCACTGCTGACGCCTTTCACAAGTGGAAGCTCGCCAAGGATAGGGACCCCAAGTGTGGTAGCGATAGAACGGAAGGAATCAGGGGAACCGAAAAGTTGATGCGGGGTTGTGCAAGAGGGACAAATAAAGTAGGCTTGATTGAGAATGGTTCCCGTTATCTAATTTGACATATGGTCCTACTCAGCATATGAAGTATAGAGCTGAAGAGGACATACAGGGACTGAGATTTTACGGAACATGGAGATCCCGCGTCGCACGTCTGCGAGGGCGACGTCTTGTGGAGTTGATATAATTACAGCTCCTATTTTTTGGCAGGCGTGAGGGGAAGTAAAGAGGAGAGAATGAGGAATATCACACACCATTCAGAACAACAAGCTGTCCGAGTGTCAAGGGAACGTCGCCCGTCCCTGGTGGCATGTCGATGACCAAGATATCCAAACCAGGACCATGTCCAGATTCTCGCCAGTCGACGTCAAAAAGTAGCTGTTGCACTGCTTTCTGAACCATTAAACCTCTCCATACAATAGCGGTATCCTCTCTGGACTTGTTCTCGATCGACTTTGGGAGAAGGTATCCCATGGACATGGTTGGCAGTCCATGGTTCATGATGGGCAACATCGCGCTACCTTATTGACGCGAAGTAGTGTAAAGGGTGAGATGGGCAATGTGGAGAGGGCCTACCAGATGTCAAGCGAGGTTCATCTGAATGTTGAAGACCCATCAACGTTGGTATAGATGGGCCGAATATGTCAAGGTCTAGAATGCCAACACGAAGGCGACGTCCGAGGGACGGCGGTTTCCGCATGGCAAGCGCGAAAGCGAGGTTCACTGGATAGGATAATCCACAGGCAGCCTACGGAAAAGAAGTATCAAGCGAACCTGCGACCGTACTCTTCCCAACACCACCCTTGCCACTTGCAACTGCGAGGACCTTTGAGACGTGTGGTATGGGTCTCTTTTGAATCGGTCCGCCCCGACGAGGCATCTGGGGCGCTGGGTTGGAGCGGGGAGGCAAACCCTACTGAGAGTGGGTCTAGCAAGCATGCAGTTGGAAAATAAGAAACGTACCAAAGGGTTTTCATGACAACTGGTAAAGGCGGTCGAAAACAGCCTCGGACGACAGAACTGGCGTATGAAAAGCTTGAACATAATATGGGTTGCGGTTGAACTTGAAAGGCACTGCAGGCTCATCGTCATCCCAAGGACCCCAAATACTCTGTTTGGTTTGGCTACCCTATTTCGTAAGATCTTGGTAGGATCCAAGCTTGAGCTTGATCACTCTTCCAACACCATGGTAAGGGACTATTGGGTCGCATCATCATAGAGTGGTTATTGAACAGAGACAGGAAGCAAATCCTCTCGCAGATGCCCCACCGCCTCGATACGCTGTGGAATCCGATGACGAAGATGAGTATAACCCATTGTCGCTGCCGAGTAGGCCAGATCAGCCCCCTGAGGTTAGAGTCGAGTTCAAATCCATCTACAATATACCTTCCAAGAGACCCCTTGTCTTTGCATCTGCCGAGGCGGGGGTGAGTTGGGCAAAAATAGTCAACCTCGGCGAGCAGCAGGCTGGCATCTACGTCAATAATCTTCCAGTGCGGATCCGTTCCTTGCTTGTACGTGTGGTCAAACTGACGCCATGCAGGTAGGGTTATTGTTTAACCCATCTTGGACGAGCGCTGTCATTGTCGTATCCGAAGCTGAGACGCGCACGCGGTTGCCGCTCTTTGCTATGAGCACATACACTACGGCGATCATTGGGCGCTTGCAGCCAACTAGGTAGTCCTAGTTCTCAAATATTTTGGGCTCTCCTTCATGATCGTCCACCATCATCAAGCGTGGCTATTCTAGATTCTTACCCAACTCAAGTGTATATATCACCACGAGTGATCTCGCAAGACAGTGCGCCTACTCGTTATCTTTCCATGGGGGGAAAGCTAGTCCCTGTAAGTTGTTAAGAACACTCATATACGACCGATTTGCCTTCGACCTGATGAGTGTTCTGATAGGATTCTGACCTGGAGTTATTCGCTCCGCCAAACCTCTTGCAATCAACTACGGCCTCCCTGTTGAACAGGCTATTCCTACGTTCCATAAGCCAAGGCCCAACTCGAGATGCCACCGCCGTCGTGCTTTTACCTTCTCCAAAGGTGCCACCGCCTCCACCGACGATGTTTGACGGAAAGGGAGCTGCTGGGGATTTTGCCGACACGAACTGGGATAGAGAAACGTTGGAGAAGGCTCATAAATGGCTTTTTGCGATAATTGGAGAAGAAGTCGATCAGTCGAGTTTACGGACTCGCGCCGACTCAGGGTTAAGGCCTTCGGTCTCTGCAAGGATGACTCGTGCCACTCTTGGGGAGCTAGGTGAGGGAGGCATGTACATATGAAGTGGTTACATTTGTGAATATAATACGACAACGCGACGCGGACTCCGTGGACGTCCGTCAAGTTCATCTGGGCCCCGAACGGAAGATAGGAGTACTGAGGGTCTTCGTCTGGCAATGGTCCCGGTAACACACTACTATGGTGAGATTGATGACCTTTATACTGCACAACTACGAATGACTGTCCTACTGATCTCGAGCCAACAACTGGAAGAGGTTGAAAGGATGGGCGTTGTAGGAACGAGTCTCTGCTGGACGGACTGAATAATAGCGTCAATCGTATGCTGTGTGCACATTTACTATTTACTATTTGCACTACGGTCCACGTACGGAGATAGACCTAAGTGTTGAGTGTCCATACTGAAAATCTAATACGCGTCAATCATCTTCCGACTCATAATCGTCGTCCGAAAGATGCTGGGTCTTAGTACTCCCATCCGGCAGCTCCACGACAAGTTGTTCACCACTCTTCAGCCCGGCACCCACGAGTAATTCGCTAGAAGTCCATTGGATTTCTCGTCTGGGATAGGGGAGCACCAGTTTGAAACCCCACCAAGACTCCGCGTTATATGCCTGTGACTGAATATAATTTTCGAGTTTTTGTAGGTCCGGTCCTGACCCCTCTAGCATGTGCTCCGGGTCGGTCTCAGGTTGCAGGGTGAGAGGTAGCATCTGTGTATCCACAAATGCGTACAGTTCCGTCAGCGTAGAGCTGGGAGAGAACGTCCGGACAACTCGGGTATTCCCTGGTAGTTTGAGGGCAAGACGAATGCCATTTACGCCTCGGTGCTCGGTCGGGACGACACACCTTCGCATCCAGCGTCGATATTGCAACCTCAGAGCCTGGAGATTTGTCTGCTTCTCTCGCTCCAGCTGCATCCTCTGTTCTTCCTGACAGTGAGCCTCTTTCTCTAAGCGCGAGCGCTCCGCTTCTTCTTGTTCCGCCCGGATTCGGGCTTGAATACGTTCGCGATCGCGTTCTGCTGATTCCTGAAAAGCCCTGTCTTGCTGCTCACGAATGATTCTATCTCTCTCCCGTTCTTGTAATTGCGACTTGAATCGCGCAAGGAACGAACTGACTCGAGGCAGAAGTTGATATTCAAGATGGTGCATAAGTGAGTGTGCCGAGGTCGGTCCGGACTCTGGAACCGCGGGCCCATGGTGACGTGAGAGAACAGTCAGCGCGGGCGTCGAGATGGGAGAAGACGAGCTGGACGATGGGTTCCGGCGAGGTTGAAGCGCTATAAAAGCGACGAATGGGTATGTTGTGGCCTGTAATTTCTGAGCAGCTGTGCGTAATGTAAGTTAAGGTCAGTCAGAGGAGAGGAGAGGAGGTTGCTAACCATCCCAAGGGTCTTTATCCCTGATGTCCCCCCCCCATACGACAAAGTCGTTCTCGCTGAGCATGCGGACGAAACCTGGGTGGGTAAGGGTTGATCTATCAGCAGGTAAGGTGTAAGTTCGTTAGTAGGGAAAATCGCCGACCGCTTGAATTCTGCAACGTCATCATGTTCTGCAGAGACGAGGATTACACAGGCTATCCTCCCTTCTTTCTGGCAAGCGTCCAAGACTCCTTCGTACGCCCCATCAAAGAAATCAGGAAGAATCTTGCTCTCATCCGCGAAACTTGTGGGTGGATACGTATGCCGTCTCGATGTCGACTGTCGACCATCTGCATCAACCCCCGTTGCTGCCATGGCTACTGCCTTGAAATTAACAGCACCGGTTTCCTCCTCGAGGGATGTGATCCAGCGACGAGTTGCAGAACGTGAATCAGGGTATGCTTGTCTTGGTATTCGGTAGTTTGTGCTGAAGTTGAAGGGGGATGTCAACAGTGGGATCCGGAGAATCCCAGAAACAAAACGCAGGAATCCGGAGACCAGGCCGATTGGTAGGTATAAAAGTGAAAATAAGATACGAGTCAGAGAACGCTGTGCATTGTGAAGATGAAGATGGGCGTTTAGTGGTATACAAAGGTGTAAGAATGCTGAGCACAAACTTCATAACCTCCCTGGACAGGATTCTCCAGATGTACCTGAGGCGTCTGCCGGTCCCGTGAATTTCGGCCGACGTCCCGGACTTCCTCCAGTTCGTTCACAAGCAAGTCGGTTGCACGCTACGTTGGAATTAGCTTCCACTACAGAGCCGATTGGTTGTAGCACTAATACCTGAACGTCCCAATCGAGGGTTTGAAGCACATTCATGAGGACGTCCACGTCGTAGTCGTGATGGCCCAAGATCCCTTGGAGATGCTCAAGGGCTTCTTGTTGGCTTGGGCTAAGTCGTTCCATCGGCCCCACCCTGAAAGAGGAAGAATTCAGAAGGGGAAGGTTGAGAAGAAGTTGAAACACTGCAGTGGGCGAACACTGGGGATGATTACTAAGCACACCTGCCTATGGAAACCAGGACTGGCATAGTGTTCCGGGATTTAGGTCGGGGTGAATTCACACGGGCTGATTCACCCAGGTGGATTTGTACAGCCGTCAAAAGGGCAGGGTGGATTTGGGTGAATATAGGGTGAATTTGATACCACACCCGTCGAGACTCTCGTTGGAGTGACTTCTTTTTTGATGTTGAATAATAAGTTACTAGGGATCCTCAATAAAAATTAACAATAATTGGATAGGAGAAGTTGATGGTTCAGCACTCAGCGCTGCACTCAGCCCTCCACTTGTTACTCATAGCCCTTGTGAAATGGATCCTGCATTGAGGGCAAAACTAGACACCCTCTGTTTTGACAAGCCTGAGGGAACTCCATGCACCAAGGCATAGGAGTGCATGAGTTGAGTGTTGAGATTCTAGGGTTTCTATGTTTAATTCTCTAATTTCACATCCTAGAATCTAGGTCTGTCTAGACCTTTGTTATGTCATACATATACTGTAAGGTCCGTGGC
>JBBPNY010000230.1:0-28310 GCA_038091165.1 Rubroboletus pulcherrimus
TCTGTGTAAATTATGCATTCAGTGGATCACTGAAAATAACGGGCTGCATTTTCAGTGGAAAAAGTCACTGAATCTAGTGATTCATTGAGTGGTCCGTTGAAAATAAGCGGTTCTACTATCCACAGTGTGAACCATATAGGCCTGATAATCATTCTATGAAAAGTGGTACAGTACAAGATAGCCATGCATGGATTACCATCGATTGTGGTGGAAAGCACGTAAACGTGTTATTCCAAGGTGACCGTGAGGTCCTTTGTCGTCTTCGTCCTCCATGTCGTCTTCTTCGCTCTCGGAGTCTGGGATCGTTCTTGTGACCCCATCCCAATCAACCTCAGTTACCGACTCCCTCAAACCCCCCACATCGTAATCACGAACATACATACATCCTTTGACGACGAGCCGCCGAAGACCATGACCTTCCGCTTGGCGACTGGAGAGAGCGTCATAGAGACATGGTGCACTGCAGGAGCAATCGTTGGGATTACCCTGCGACCGACCGTAGCATCTTTTGGAAAATTCCACGCTGTGCAACTCTAACTCCTCTAAGGCAGGTGCAAATACCTGACCTGAACCTCCACCCTTGTTCTTCGGGCAATGGTGAGGGGCAATGGAAAGCACTCGGACCAAACCCTGCAGTTTGACTTCGGATAGTCTGATGTGCCGCAACTCCTGAAGGTGCCCAAAAGCCTTTATCCAGAAGGCTGATGAGGGGGTGGTCCCCATATCAAAGCTAAAATGGGCACTTTGAAGGGTGGTCAGGGGCATGCTGCCACAAATGCCTGCTATGAGGTCCTCGCGATCCTTTGACAATGACGTCCGCAAGACAACGTCAACCTTGAGTGGGATATTGCAATCCCAATCCTCGCATAGCTGACCCAGGTCGTAAGACGTTGTGGACGCCGAGAACGCACGACGACCAGAATCACGTTCGGCCGAGCTGAAAATGAAGCCTACTGTCGCCGATGCAGTCTCGACGAAGGAAGTGCGGATGATGGGAACGAGGGCGAGTCCCTGGTACTTGGATGCGATGAATCGTTTTGCAAGAAGAGGGTAGATTGGGGTGTAATCCTCGGCACCGGCTTCGAAACGACATCGTAATCTGACTTCTGTCTGCATCGGAAGGTCAAAACAGGACAGAAGCAGGACAACCGTCGAGAACGGTGCAACGATTGAAAGACGGGAGAGCTGAGGGAAACTGAGCTTGTCCGAATTCTCGAAGGACTGGCCAGTGGAACTAGGGAGAGCGTCCTCTAGATGCAGGTGTGCGAGGTCCTGCATGCGGCTGAGTGCGACCATAAGCTCTGCAAGCGTCGGCTGAAAGGAAGTACCGAGATCGCGCAGCCTGAGGAATGTTAGACCACGAAGTGCTGGAGATGTCAGTGAGAACGCGTAATTCATCAGCTCTAGTTTGCGGAGAGCTGGGGTATCCCCGTCAAAGAGGGGTTCTGAGACCAGAGCGGGTTCGCTGAGGTAGTTGGACCTTTCCACCGATATCCGCAAAGTCTGCAGGAGGGGAGCAGGTGAAGAAAACCAGGACAGAATACGCTCGGCTTCCTGTCGTGTGAGCCATAGGCAGAGATCCTGAATACGGCCTGCTTGAAGTGCCACCTTTCTCAAAAGATTCAACTCCTTTGACTGCTTTGAATATTCGGAATCCACGTGAACTTTCAACGGTGCTGTCTTTGATCTGGCAAGCAACTCGTCTGTCCAGTGTTGCGAAGACACAAATAGGAATGACCAGAGGGTCGAACAGTTCAATGCAACATCCCGCCAATGGCGACAAACATGGGAAACGTTGACCCAGCCAGGGACGCAGTATTCTGAATATCGGTTTTGTTGGTGACTGCGAGCGCAGTGGATGAATATAGACGCAAGAATTTCCGGTGGAAGGCGAGAAGTAGGCGAGAAGGTGTTCCTCTGGGTGCGGAGGTTGGATAACACCAATGTCAACGCAGCAATCTCGTCGTCAAGACGTGCCTGGACCTCGGTGATCATGTTTGATGCTGTTATCGGTGAAACTAGGCTGACTCCCGCGACTGGTGGGGATGCCGAAACCATCACTGGGGCGAGCCTGAGATCAGACGGGAACACTCGGAACTGAGTTTACCGCTCAGTACGGGCTACCGGAACTCTATGATATACACACCACGACTTACAGTGTTTCGGATGCCTTGATGCAGTCGGTAGAGTGAATCCAGGATAGAAACTGGACAGGACTTCAAGTAAAGTTAGTACAAACTGCCGCGAGGCCACCGTGGCAACGGGTAGTGGGAACTTGCACGTTGTATAAACAAAACTCAACTTCCATCAGAATCATGAGGGCATAGCGCGGAAAATATTGTTCAACGTTTAACCGTATCTGCTAGATTTCACCCACGCCTGTGGACAGACGATATCGCTTGTCGTTACCGCTGTCCCTCATGTCTGTACCACAAGGCAAGGTCCCGGGAGAACTTCCTGGGCTTAAACCGAGCCGGGCAGCGCCCAGTGTCTCCTCGAGAGCCGTAAAGACAACCCTTCTTGCGCTAGCAGCCCTCGCGATCACGTTTTTCGCGAGAGTCACTCATAAGCAGCTCTGGCACTGCATCCAGAGCGCATCTCTCAACACAGCCAACGGCGATTTATGTCCTCAGGCGCCTGAGCTGATCCCAGTGAAGAACAATGCATTATGGGAGACACTCACCGAAATCTACGGGACTGAGGCGTTCCGATTGAAAGCAGTTGACTGGCTCTCTGGAGCAATTCAGATCCCGTGAGTCTAGCGGCAGGTTATAGTACACACAGCTCACGCATGAATAATTCGAAAGTACTGAATCCTATGATCAAATGGATCCCGTAGGGGTGGACCCGCGCTGGGAAAAATTTGCTGTGTTCCATGATTATCTCGTGCAGTCGTTTCCTCTGGTGTATGTCGTGATCTGGGCCATCACGATTGCAAAAAAAAAATGATATTTGTCATAGGCATTCGACCCTCAAATTGACTAAAGTGAACACCTATGGACTGATCTTCGTGTGGGAGGGTTCAGATACTACTCTGAAACCCCTACTCTTAGCTGCCCACCAAGGTCTGGACAAGTGATACCGTCATCGCTCTTGGTTTCACCACATTTTCTCCAGATGTCGTGCCCGTGGAACCCACGACATACGATGCATGGACTTACCCTCCTTTCTCGGGTCATTTTGATGGTTTGTTATCAAGAATTCCTCCACAGCATCGTTTATATGGATATCATTCACAGGCAACTTGATCTGGGGACGAGGCAGCGCAGACGACAAGAGTGGATTGATCGGCATACTGTAAGATTCCTTCGTGGCTGTCCCGCTCAACGTTGTCGAGTACAATAGGTCGGCGATGGAGACCATCTTGGCACATGGTTATCAGCCAGCCCGAACGGTGGTACTTGCCTCGGGGTTCGACGAAGAGAGCAGTGGAACATATGTAAGGTGAACCCAATGAGTGCCTGGCTTCATGTTGACACCCCATAGGGTGCACAAACCTTGGCGTCAGAGCTGCTGGAAATGTTTGGCGAAAACGGATTCGCTATGTTGGTTGACGAGGGCGGTAAGATCGACGAGCCTAATAGAAGATAGTAGACTGCTGATACAGCGTTGCAGCTGGCTTCGGAGAGCAGTATGGACAAGTCATTGCTACTCCTGGTATCGCAGAGAAGGGTTCAGTCAACGTCATGATCGAAGTTACTACGCCCGGGGGACACTCTAGCTTGCCTCCCCTTCACACGGTTAGCACCGGACATTCGACCGCCTACTGTGCTAACCACTGGCTGCAGAGCATCGGTTTACTGGCGGAGTTCCTCGTTGCCGTTGAAAAGAATCCTTTTGATGTTCATCTGGTCAGTGCTTCACGACGTACTGTCTGGTTATGTCGACGAACGTTTCTCAGGCACGGGGTTCACCGATGTACAAGAATTTCCAGTGCGTGGCGCGACACGCACCAGACCTACCAGGCTCACTGAGGAGGGATATTATCGGCGCTGAGCACTCTGACGAGGCTTTACGGTCTGCGGAGAAAGAACTCTTTAGAAGTGCTACAGTCAAGAACCTCGTGGGAACAACCCAAGCGATTGATCTTGTTCACGGGGGTGTGAAAGTCAATGCACTTCCGGAACGCGCATATGCGGTCGTTAACCACCGTATCTCGGTCGAAAGGCAAGAGACTCGCCAGACAATTGTCGACGCGTATTGATCTCGAGTGATTAGTTCTGTGGCTGCTACGCGAGAGCGTGATGCCCAATTGCTCAAATCACTTGCACGCGAGTACAATTTGTCGTACACTGCGTTTGACGTCGATATGGATGGGGATATGACCGCAACAACTCGCGGCACGGTAACGCTTTCTACAGCATTCGAAAGCGGGCTCGAGCCCGCACCGATTACGCCAACCGAGGGAGACGCGGCACCTTATCGACTGTTGTCGGGGAGTATCAAAGCTGCCTACAACTCTCACCGAGGGGTTTCTGGGGACGACCGTATCATTGTAAGCCCTGGAATGATGTCCGGCAATACTGGTGGGTAACCAATTGAGGCCTGGGGGTGTTTGGGCTGACGGAGGAGGTGCAGACACGAGATTCTACTGGAAGTTGACACCCCATATTTTCCGTTATGGACACTTTGATGGGGCAGCTGGGGGGACATTACCCCCTGGGGTGCACACGGTCAACGAGGGTGAGCGTGCTGGATGTTGTAGGAGCGCCTCTGACACGGTTGACAGCTCTACCAGCTTCAAATTTTGTTGAAATTATCCGGTTCTTCACGGCGCTCATTCTGAACGTGGATGAGTCCGTGCTTGTGTGACACCGCTGACGTAATATAGAGATGCGTTATCGCGCGATTGTCAGCTGCGCGTGATATCTGTGGCGTTTCGGAGCTAAAAGTTATAAATTTGGGTGTAAAAAATGTGAATTTCGAGATATTATTGGTCGACCCTGTGGCACACTTGCAATATTCTATCGGCGACGCGGCTGTTACCTGTTTTAGAACCGCATGTGATCCTGGATTTCCTAAAGAAGCAAGTGGATCGTAATTATACGTTGCCGTTCTATAATTAGAAATAATATTTTAGTTTAATGCCCTGTGGTGTTAAATTTCTCCCTTCTCGTTCTCGTCGCTCTCTTTTCTCCGTTCGTTGTCATGCACCTCAACGCCCTCGTCGCTCTTTTTGCCCTCGTCGCTGCCGTCGACGCCAACGACCGCCATGTTCGTCTCGGAAAGAGGCAATCCGTATCTACCACCACCACCACCTCCACCACCGGCTCCTCCTCGTCCTCATCCGTGTCGTCTTCCGCTACCTCTGCCTCGTCCTCTGCCTCAATGACGAATTCCACTTCCTCCGGCTCAGCTTCTCCTGTCCCCACCACGCCGGTCGGAACGACAATACCCCCACTGAGTCAGATCACTTCCGGCATGGCTACCCCCTCCACACTCCCCGTCACCGCTACATATCCCGCTGGAGCTACTCCCCCCATCTCTGGTGCGCCACCATTGCCGACCCCCTGTAAGTCTGCTTCTTTCATTCCTATTCCAAATCTCATCCTTAGCAGTTGTCTTCGTGGCCAGTAGTTGGCCTGCTCAGGACCAGATCGCTCCTACCAGTACGTTCACATTCCTCTTTCGCCTTCCGTCCCGTAGATTTATTTCGCCATCTCCCTAGCCGGTTCCGATGTTGCCCAGTGGTTGACGGAACTTGATGGGTTCGACGTTCCGGATATTAGTCCTACCAAAGATGGAACGTGTTCTGGTGACCCTACGGCCGCTTCGGAGGCTGCAAGCCGTGGCTGGTGGACGTGTGGTGGTTATACCCGCGCTACCGATATCACTTCATGTCCAACCAAGATGACTTGGGGTGTCAGCTTTGACGACGGTCCTGCTTTGTACAGTGAGTTCTCTCACCTCTCCCCACCAAACTCGATGGTGTACTCATTCACTTGTCCCTTCTCTCTATTTTTTTCTTCATTCAGCCCAGTGAGTAAATACACGCATAACGCAATATCTTCTCTAGCCATGTTTCAGGGAACTGCTCTATTATCTCACCTCCAAGAATCTCCTATCTACGTTCTTTGTTGTGGGCTCGCGTGTTGTTGAGCGTCCTCAGGTGCTCATCGAAGAGTACATGGCCGGCCACGAGATTGCTGTCCATACTTGGTCCCATAGGGTCAGCCTGTTCTCCTTGTGACCCCCTTTGCGTCGCTAACTTGGGTTTAGCCTCTTACCATGCTTACTACCGAGCAAGTCGTTGCCGAACTAGGGTACACTCGCAAAGCCATCAAGCAGGTCCTTGGTGTTACTCCTACTTTAATGCGTCCTCCTTACGGTGATATCGACGATCGCGTTCGCGCCATTTCCCTGGCCATGGGGATGGTTCCAGTTATTTGGACCCGTACTCCTTCCGGAGCTACATTTGATACCAACGGTGAAATAAAACGAAATCCATAACCTGGTTTTTGCTCACTGCCGCACACAGACTGGAAGGTTCCCGCTGGCACTGTCAATGGCTCACAATCATTTGCCACCTTCCAGGCCATCCTCAATAATGCGACGACTCTGAGCACTGGTTTTGTCGTTTTGGAACATGACTTATATGCGCAAACTGTCGACCTTGCTATTGGTTATACCCTTCCCGCTGCTGAGAGCTTCAGCCCCCCATTGACCGTAAATTTTTTCATTTATCTTTTCCACCGCTGCTTAGGCTCAAATGTGGTGTTACAGTTCGATTCTATTGGCAGCTGCAATGCGATTCCAGCCACGAACCTTTACCGTGAGAGTAACCAGAATGAGTCGTTCCCTTATCCGAACACCACCGTTGGCGGTAGTTCTGGCACGGGAAGTGCTGCTGGCAGCTCAACATCCGGCGCTACTACGTTGAACGCCGTTATTTCTGTGTCGGCTGGTATCGCACCGCTATTGGCATTGGCGGTGTCGCTGTTGTGATGGGAGACGGTTATCTTCGGTTAGGATTTACCCACCCACTAATTTTTAGACCTCCACGCGACGGTAGATAACCACTGTTACGGACAGCTTTTGACGGGGAATTTCTTATTTCACTACTGCTTTAGTTTTATACTGTATTCAGTGTCGCGTCGAACGTCAGGATGAATATCTACTCTTGCCGGTGATAGCCGTGTTGGGTTAACCTTGAAAGTCTGACCAGGCGACACGCCCAAACTTCGCTACTCCGTCTTGGTCGATCCGGATATACTTGACATGTCCTCCCTCGTCGCCGCTGTCCGCACAAGTATGGCTGGTGACCTCCGTGCCTCCATTGACTCACGACATGGTGTCTAGGATTTCTTCAGGCAATCAGATCTGTCAACCCACAAGGTCGATGGAAGATTCTTGTCGTAGACGACTACTCGCAGAAGTTACTGGGCTCGGTACTCAAACAGTTCGATATTCTGGAGGAGAATGTCACCCGTACGCAGTCTCTTAATATCGACGGATGTCCGGACCTTCTGATGCCCTGCACCCAGTCATTGAATCGATCTCCAACTCTCGAGAGCCCCAGCAATTCGAGGCCGTGTATATTCTGATGCCTACAACCCAGAATGTCGAGAGGATCGTCAAGGACTTCTCCAATGACCAACAGCAGTACCTCGGCGCTCACTTGTTCTTCGTTGAGGGTGCGTCTGTTCGGGGCTTGGAATACTGTGTAGATGACCGGTCTCGTCTTAGGTCTCTCCGAACCTTTGTTTCAACGTCTGACTTCATCCCCCGCGGAGCCCTTCCTTCGTGGCCTGCAGGAACTCTTTTTGAACTTTTGGGGTGAGCAAGGTTCCGGGCTCAGACTTTCAGGGTTTCATATTAATCAGGTACCTTTGTTCGTTTGTAGCGGTGGAAGCACAGACGTTCTCTCTAAATTCCCCCAGTCTTTTCTTCAATATCTACAGCCCGCCCCGAAACGAGGTTGCGTTCAGAGCGGCTCGATCACGTTTAGAAGAAGAACTCTTGTTTGTGAGCAAGACGGTGCGCATCGAGAACTTCCAGCTCCCTTCGTCGGTCTAAGCTTGAATACGTATAGATAACAAATCTATGCATCACCCTCAACGAATTTCCTTACATTCGATACTACTTTCCTTCCCACCATCTTCCGTTGGGCCCGCTTAAGCCCAATGTGCAGACTCGTGCAGCTCCCCCTCCCGAAGGAAGCAATCGATGGCGGACCAACCTTGCCCGGGGCGACGCTGCGCGTGCATACGAGGCTGCGGACACAGAGTTTGTAACAAAATTGTTGGCGTTCATGGTACAGCGAAATTTGGACGAACACAAGCGTACCAACCCTGACTTCCCTGTGAGCGTCCGTCGTAGTGCATCAACTAATGTTGGATCTCATCCGCATGCGAATCAGAGACCTTCGGACCCGCCCCGACCGAGGGGGACCCTTATCGTCACCGATCGCTCAATGGATGTTGTCGCACCGTTGATCCATGAGTTCACATACCAGGCTATGTGTAACGACCTGTTGCCAATAGAGGACGGAACGAAATATACGTGCGTTCTTGTCGGTGGTCTGTGGGTTGCTGACCTATGTTGTTTCTCCAGTTATAAATTTCAGTCCTCTCTCGGCACGTATGAAGATAAAGTCGCCGCTCTTTCCGAGACAGATACGGTATGGACGACCGTGAGACACATGCACATGCGAGAAGCTATCGATAAGCTTATGGCAGATTTTAATAAATTCATGGAAGAAAATGCTGGGTTCAAAGGGTAGGTTCGGCTCGACGTGCATTTTTTTTGCTGTTGCCGACGCTGTCGCAGAGAGGGAGCTGCCAGTCTGAACGACATGAAGGATATGCTAGCAAGCCTACCTCAATACCAAGAGCAGCGGGAAAAGGTAAGTGCTCGTATCACTGATACGTCGCGCAAATCGATGGTGTTATAATAGTTCTCACTGCATCTTAATATGGCCCAAGAATGTATGGGCATCTTTGAGAAGGACAAGCTATCGCAGGTCGCCAATGTCGAACAGGTGCCACCGTTTTCATTCGCTACTCTAGTTTGGTCTCAGTGATTATCATTCAGTGCTGCACGACTGGAATGACTGCCGAAGGGAAATCTCCAAAAACATTGGTTGAGGAGATGGTACCGCTGCTGGATAGTCGGGAAATCATGTAGAGTTATGAATTCCTTCCTGACTTGTCTTGCGTTGACGTTCTTTGATGTTTCTAGAAACCTTAACAAGGTCCGCATGGTTGCTCTCTATATCATGTACCGCGATGGCGTTCCCGACGAAGACCGTCGACGGCTATATCAACATGCTCGGCTCGGCATGGCGGAACAAGACGCCGTCAATTCGTTGTCACATCTCGGCGTACGGATAACCAGAGTAAGCTACACTACCGTGAGCTCCGCGTCGCTAGTCTTTACTAACGGAGCTCCGTATCTCAGGGCCCTGCAGATAAGGACACGAAGAAAAAACTCAAACAGAAACCATCTCAAGAGGAAGAGTATGATTTGTCCCGATATAAGCCACTCCTCCGCACGGTCATCGAAGTACATGCTAGTCTGTCATTGCTGCTCTGGTCCTGATCACCAACACTTCCTAGGATCATGTGAACAACAAGCTCGACACATCGCTCTTCCCGTACGTCAAAGACGCGCCATCTGCCACAACTCCCACCGCGAGCAAGGATTCAGTAACCCCAACGCACACATCCTCCCTTCGGAGTGCAAAGCCAAGTTGGCACAAAGCAGTACGATCAAATGCGCCAGCCGATAATCGCCAGCGGGTTATCGTATTTATGGCTGGTGGGATGACATACTCAGAGATCCGAGAATGCTACACAATGAGCGGACCACTTAACAAAGATATATATATTGGTGCGTGCAACACATGCTCGTTTTTTCTATACTGCTGAGCAAATGGGGGAAATAACTAGGATCGACGCATACAATGACCCCTCGGCAATTTATTGACGATCTCAAAGTTCTGGAACTCGGTGGTGTTGGGTCCCGTGCAGTACCCAACGGAGTCTCTACGAATGCTGCCCACCAATCCTACCAAGAACACTATGACCAGAAATACTTTACCCCTGACCCGGTTCCCCCACAGCGCCCAACACTCACTGTGCCAAAGGATTCTGGTTCGTCTACCCGGGGCGGAAAGCTCTCTAAACCCAGCCCGAGCTCGTCATATGCTGCCAGCTCGACGTCAGTCAACAGCACAGGGGTGGCTGTAGCGGACAATGAGAAGAAGAAAAAGAAGAAGGGATTTTTCCACTTTTGACAAGTTCTCCTTATGTTCCTTCGTCTGCCACATCTTTTTCTCGTTGTTTACTTCGAATGCGTGGAACACGGACATTTTCCGGTTTAATGCGAGTTCTGTTGACTGCCCGGTCAGCTACTTAGATGACTGGGATGCAGTCATATTTGTATGATATCCTAGGCTGACGCTAATTGGACTTGCATTTCATTTGATGGAGTATGCTTATCACCGTGATCATCACTCGAGTTGTCTGTTGGCCGCATTTCTAGATCGGTACATGGCAACTTCCCCAATAAATACCTCTTCGATTCAGACGCCTTGCCTCCCAATCTGAAACGGACTGTAAGCTGTAATATTTGTACGACAGTTGAAAAATCAAGCGTTCTCGAGCATCATTGCCAACTTTTCAAGAAGCAAGAGGAAAAACATAGGGCCTGGCCGGGAATTGAACCCGGGACCTCCTCGATTCAGGAAACCCTAACAAGGAATCATACTACTAGACCACCAGGCCGATGTTTGATGGACCGGCCCGGACCGGTATGATTACTCGAACCCTTTTGCACTGACGCGTCCTCTATACGCGTCACTGTCCCTTTACTCACCACCATGGATGCACAAGCTTCGACATCGTCTGGCGTGATAGATCAACGAAGAAAAGATGCTCTCAAGAACTATCGTGAGGTATGCGCTACCTCATGGGTCGTGCTGTACATGCCTGAAGTTCCCCCCAGAAAATGCGGACGCATGACAATATCAGTCAAAGCTTGAAGAATCGTCAGCCAATCTTACACGTACCACGGTCTACATTTGGACTGACCTATGATTGAATATAGTGCGGTTCTCGTTGAAGACGTTAGAGAAGGATTTTGCGCAGACCGAGAATGACATTAAAGCTGTCCAGTCAGTTGGTCAAATCATCGGTGAAGTCATGAAGCAGCTCGATGACGAGAGATGTAAGACTATCCTAATATTAATCTTTCCCTCTCATTCATATCTGTCTCTGCTCTAGTTATCGTCAAGGCATCTTCTGGGCCACGCTACGTCGTTTCATACCGCCCAGCGTTGTCAGCAACAAAGCTCAAATCAGGGACCCGTGTATCTCTGGACATGACGACCCTCACCATCATGCGTATTCTTCCACGAGAGGTTGACCCTCTGGTTTACAAAATGAGTTTGGAGGATCCAGGAGGAGCATCGTTTGCAGGTATCGGTGGTCTTGGTGAACAGGTCCGCGAGTTACGCGAAGTGAGTCTTCACTGTTCATCCGTCCTCAAGAATTCATTACCAATGTACAACGTTAGGTGATTGAACTCCCCCTCCTTAATCCTGAGCTTTTCCTTCGTGTAGGTATTAAACCGCCAAAGGGAGTCCTTCTCTACGGCCCTCCTGGGACGGGCAAAACCCTTTTAGCTCGAGCGGTAGCAGCTACCCTCCAAACTAATTTCCTTAAAGTTGTCTCATCGGCCATTGTTGACAAGTACATCGGTGAATCAGCTCGAGTTGTCCGTGAGATGTTTGGATATGCTAGGGATCACGAGCCCTGTGTTATTTTCATGGACGAGATAGATGCTATTGGAGGCAGGAGGTTCTCGGAAGGGACTAGCGCGGACAGAGAAATCCAGAGAACCCTGATGGAGGTAAGTGGACTTTCGTGCTTCATGCATCGGGGGTCATAGTCTTGATGCCAATCGATATTATCAAGCTACTCAACCAAATGGATGGATTTGATTCGCTCGGACGAACGAAGCTCATTATGGCCACGAATCGACCAGATACCCTGGATCCTGCCCTGTTGCGACCTGGTCGTCTGGACCGAAAGATCGAAATTCCACTTCCCAACGAACAAGCGCGGTCAGAGATTCTGAAAATTCATGCTCAACCAGTAAACAAGAGTGGAGAGATCGATTATGAGGCTATAGTGAAGGTCCGTGCTTTTACTGTTTGTGTATAGAGATACTGGGTATACAGACGCTGAGCTTTTACAGCTTACGGATGGCTTCAACGGCGCTGATTTGAGAAATGTCGTTACAGAAGCGGGGATGTTTGCTATTCGTGATGATCGGTACGTTCTCCCGCGTTGGGCGCCTCACCTACTGACCACGACTCCACCAGCGAGTATGTTGTCCAAGAGGATCTCACCAAAGCTGCACGCAAGGTCAGCGATGCCAAGAAACACGAGAGTATGTCACTTGTAGCCACTCTCCTTTTCGACGCTCTGAAATATTTATCTCTCTTGCTCAGCCAAATTGGAGTATTCTGCATAGACTCGTCCATCTACGATGTATCATACTACCGTATCATACACCCATTTGACTTGAGGTTTGATTACATAAGCGAATGTCTTCAGCAGATATCCTGTGCAGTGTGCTCAGTGTTCGAATCCCTTTGCTCACAACACGCCTTCACCCAGTGATTTATTCTCTTCGCGAGGACCGTCTGGGAACTTACTACATTCTTGTGTTGACGGTGAGTCCTTGCACGCCTAAACACATTCTGCGAGCACAGAAAGGTCCTGTCGTTGACACTGGTCACTCTTTGACCACTTTCTCCATCACTATCATTATCATCGATCATGGGTCGAAGAAAGCGCCAATTTCTCGACGATGGTGACTCCGACTCGGATGCTTCTGAGGGTTCAGGAGCCGATTTCCAACTAAACGACAATGACCCAGACGCGAGGGATGAGCGTGCGCTTTTCGAGGACCCCTACCGGCACAAGCGACGGCGAAGGGATGAGAAAGAAGATGCTATCTACGGCGCGTTTGGGGACGACAGTGATGGTGAAGGATACGATCGGAAGGGTGGTGCAAGGCAAAAGAAAACCGACTGGACAAAGGCCCCTGCGTTTGTGTCAGGAGACAAGGTCGAGTTGAAGAGGGAAACGGAAGTTGTGGAGGCGGAAGATGAGGCAGAAGATGAAGCAGTCGATGGCACGGATGACGAGGTGGTAGATGAGGCAGCCAATGGGACGGATGCTGAGGAAGATGCTGAGGAAGGAACTTCGGACAGCTCAACGGACGAGGCTCAGGATCAAGAAGTAAAGGAACCAGAGACACCAATCGTCGCGCCTGCACCGATGAGACGCGGCCTCGGCGCTTCCGCATTGTCTGATCTGCCCACTTCATTTGGCGCTGCTTCCCGGGCACAGCGTGCTTTCCTTCGCAGCGAGTCTTCATCTGGCCCCAGTTCTCAACGCAGCACTCCACTTCCCGCTCATGAGCAAGCGCACTTCCATAAGATAGGAGGCACCCTAGGTGCGCAAATGCTCGCCAAGATGGGTTGGAAAGCGGGCACCGGTCTTGGTACAAGCGGAGAGGGTATCATCATCCCTATCGAGAGCAAGTTGCGGCCGAAGAATGTGGGTATCGCCTACAAGGGCTTTAAGGAGAAGACGGAGCAGTCCAAATTGGAAGCCAGGAGGAGGGGCGAAGTTGTTAGCGACGATGAAGAACTACCGCCTGCCATAAAGAAGGCAAGGGATGCAAAGGAGAAGCGGTCAGATGCGTGGAAGCAACCTAGGAGGGTCAAGACCAGAATTGAGCACAAGACATACGAACAGATCGTGGCGGAAGCTGGACAAGAACCGCCAGCTTCAACTGTTGGACCAATTATTGATGCTACCGGACGGGAGGTCAGTCCCATAATGTTTTTGACTCCCTCTTTTACTGACGTACATGCTCTTAGCCGCGCGAGCTGGCTTCCCTGGCCGAAATTTCCTTGGCATCTTGGACACCCTCGACAGACCTAACTCGAATACCAGAAGTTCGACATAATCTACGACTCATCGCAACCGCCTGCAAGACGGATCTTGACGGTCTTGCACGTGAAGCCAAGGCCCTTGAAGACCGTAAACGCTTTATTTCTGAAGAGGACGCTCGACTACGGAAGAAAGTTGCCGCCGAGGCCGAGTGTATGCGTTTCCGCATCTATCTCTCTCCATGAAGAACCCTGACGATCTCTTTTGCGCAGTAATTTCACGACTTCAACAAGTGTCTCTCGTAGTGGACGAGATCAACACCAAATCTAGGGAACTCGCTTCGGTATATGAAGCCACCCTGGACGACTTCTCGCCCCTCTTCTCTAGGCTCCTCCAGTTCCCCACAGAATTTGACAAGTATCGATTGGATGATATCGTTGTTGCTGCCATTGCTCCAACTGTTCGACGGATGGTAGCACAGTGGAATCCCTTTCTCGATCCATCCACACTCGTTTCCACGTTCCGCACTTGGAAGCAGGCTCTTAAAGTTAATCTCGTTGAGCAGTCCTCGCAAACCCAAATTAGCTTGTACGGAGCTGGGGCCATTGCTTCGACTCCTGTCGTTGAGCAACCAATGACACCTTTCGAATCACTTCTTTGGAATGTCTGGCTTCCTAAAGTGCGGACGTCCATCAACAACGAATGGAATCCCTGTGATTCCTCACCCGCGATCAAGCTTTACGAAACTTGGGCTTCCTTCCTTCCTCCCTTTGTACGCGACAATATGCTCGATCAACTCATCCTCCCAAAACTCGCCAAAGCTGTTTCAGAATGGAACCACAAACGTAGCACCGTCCCTCTTCAATCACTCGTCTTCCCATGGCTCCCTCATCTTGGTCTACGTGTTGAGAGTGTCCTTGATGACGCACGTAGGAAGGTGAAATCTATGCTGCGTGCCTGGGGAGCAACCGATGGCCTTCCCGAAGACCTTGCCGTATGGCGGGATGTCTTCGAGGGTGCCGAGTGGGATAACCTCTTGCTGAAATACGTCGTTCCAAAGCTAGCATCCCATCTCCGCGAGGAGTTCCGCGTAAACCCGCGCGCACAAGAGATGCGGCCACTTACTCAGGTCGTACTTCCTTGGTCTTCTCTCCTCCGAGGCTCGGTCATGAGTCAACTCTTGGAGGCCGAGTTCTTCCCAAAATGGCTCGATGTGTTGTACATTTGGCTTATACAACCACGCGTGAGTTTCGAAGAGGTTGCTCAGTGGTATGCGTTCTGGAAGGGTGTTTTTGCGGAGGACGTCTTGGCTTTGAAGGGTATCCAGAAGGGATTCACGAGGGGGTTACAGCTGATGAATGAGGCGATCGAACTGGGAGTTGATGCAACCACGAAACTGAGACGTCCTGATGCAAAGGTGGAGCTTGCCACCGTTGCCGGGACCGTCAAGGGAGCCACCAAAGGCGTTGCCCTACCCTCTCGCACGCACGAGATCACTTTTCGCTCCATCGTCGAAGAGTTTGCTGCGGAGCATAATCTACTGTTCATGCCAACAGGGCGTGCACATGAGACATCGCGGATGCCGCTATTCAGGGTGTCAGGACCAAGTGGTAAGGGGGGAGTTTTGGTTTACGTTCAGGACGATGCGGTGTGGGCCCCGGAAGGGGACGAGTATCGGGCAATCACTTTGGAAGAGATGGTAGTGAGAGCGAACAAATAAATCACCATGTAGCTACACTCTCATTACATTGAATATTAATATCGATGTTCAGGCCTGCAGGGTATGTATATGAACTCGCAAGCCACGTCTACAGGATTTCATTCGCGCGACGTATCACTTGATGAAGCAAGATACCGGGAGACATATTTCACAAGGTGTCAACAACCGGGCTACATTTCGACATTCAACGCCGAGGGATTTAGGCTGCTGCCATTTGCAAAGAGTCAGAAGAGCGCTCGAGGCCAATAAATCGGTGGATTAGTCTTGGGTGAATAGCCTGAAAGATGACCGTAAACCCAATGAACGCCTTGGAATGTACCCCTTAAAATGGACCTTGGGTTTCATCCGAGATCAAAATCAGCCTGGGATTGATTATGGCCAACAAGGATAACATACCTTGATATTAAAATTTCACCGGATTCTCAACTTCCCCGGCAGCCCCTGAGATTCCCGAACATCGGTTGTTGTTATTTCCCTTTCTCACAGCGATGCTGTATAGTAAATGCCAGAATCTGAGATCGCCGGCTTCCGCAAGCCGTTGTGTGGGGTGCCCGTTCACTGACGTCCTTGCACTTTTTTCATGCTTCCCAGCCAGCAAGCTCCCTGGCTGTCCCGGCTTGTAGCTCTCTGCCACTGAAACTGACGGAAAATACCAGTTCGTTGGCTGGTGTGTAAACGCAAAGGCGCAATTTTCTGTCGACATCGTGAGAAGTGGCCAAACACGGATGACAAACACAGAGAGGTTGAGGACGTTTCTGTTGTTCAGCTATGTTTGTAGGTTTGTCATCGTATCCGTGTCCTTTCATATATTGACAGTACTTGTGGTTCGTACAAACGCGCCCAAGACCTCAACTCGTTCTATTCTGGCAGCGTGCGCAGGTGGCTTGTTCTGTCTTGGGATTTGTGGCGCATACGGGGAGCGCTCGGAAGGTCGTGACCGCACGTGAATTCAAAATTCTGTGGTTATCCCCAAGCCATTTAATATCTGCAATGGCGGGCGGGTGATCATATCATCAGAATCTGGCCAGATCCTGGTTGGACCTCAATCAATCGGGATGGTATGTCATCTATAATAAGGGTGATAAGATATGCCTGTGACGATGAGTGGTGAGTACTTGAGTGAATAATATATGCGGATGTATGCTGCAGCCTGCATGAGATGAATGTTCATATCCATCGACGGTGGCTACAGGTATGCTCTTGCAGATCTGCGCGCCATCTGCGACGTTCGGTGAGCATTCATTGGCACCATCCTTGACATACACAGACGACATTACCTCAATGACCTTCCACCCTCCAGTAATCTCGTCCGACATCTCTTCCGCTACGCGCGTAATCACAGCCGCATAGGTGCACTGTTCTACACGGTTCTCAGCTCCAATGACAACCTCTCGTGAAACGGCATTTCTGAACAGCAACATTTCCTGAGTAGCAAATGTGACGACAAACACCGGAATGGAATTCTCAAGGATTTTCCCATCCGATACCTTGGTCCAAAGTCAGAAATGATCATTCAGAGGCAAGTTGATGCCTTACATCAACTTGTCGTATATCAAGAACTTTGCTATCGCTGATGAGTCCCTGACGAAGGTACTGCTCCATCGTTGCCCACAGCACATTGTATGTCTGCTCGTAGTGGTAACAATTCAGCAACCCACATGTTAGAAATACCCAATGTGCTTACGGCTTCAGAACACCATCTGGTCAATGCTTCCCGGTCAGCAGATAAATATGCATCGACAACTTCCGGGACGATGTATTCCCTTAGTTCTCTCTCAAACGCTTCGCGTGAAAAGTTTGGGTCAAGACTTCTCATCATGCGTGTCACTTGTGCCACCTCATTCTCTTCGAACCAAGAACCAATCGTTGACGTCACGGCACGTATCGGGGTGACAAAAGGAGATTCTGACTCTTGGTAAGCAGAATGTAAAGCAGACATTCGCTGCATGACAGGATTGGTAGTCTTGAAATTCTCCCATGCTTCCTGTCTTGCAGAGGGTTGCACGAAAACGAGTGCTTGGCCAGCTCTAGAGAACCGCGCTAAGAAGCGGCGCGAGTGTGCATAAAACTGAGCTTACTCAAGGTTCTCGGAGACGACGCGCCGTGCGGAAAGTCCAGCTTTTTCGAGACGCTTTTGTCGCCGCAGCCTGCGAGCCTCCTTGTCCTCAAAGCCAGCATGCTTGGCGGAGCCAGAGTCATCAAGTGCGTCAACCAGGGTCTCTGCCAGAGTCTTGTAGGCAGCTGTATTGCGGATAGGTTCAGTCGTATGGACGATAGTGTTGGAAAGAGAGGTGGTAGCGCGAGATACCTGAGTGGGTGTAGATGAAGTGACGAGAGGTAGGGAGATTAGAAACCGACATACTGCGCGCATGATCTCGCTCTCCTCCATGGTCTTGAGTGCCTCAGAAACGGCATCACCAACCTTGACACCGGTCTTTTTGAGTTCCTCCGCCGCCGCTCTCAAGCGGGGGTTTTCTTTGATACTTGAAGTCAGCTGGAAGAATAGATGTTGAGCAAGATGGAGATTTGTGAGGTGCTTGAATAGGCACCCTTGCACGCTCGTAGACATCTCTAGCGCGTTTCAGAGCTTCCGAATCCTGGAGCTTGTCTACGTCGCCCTGTAGTTGCTTGACATTGTCCTGTAGCTCTCTGTTCTTGCGGAGTTCCTCACGAAGGACTTGGACGAAGGTCTGGAAGGGGGATTTGGGAGGTTCGTTGTGGGAGCATGAGGAAGCATGAAACAAGCGGGATGGAGGGCATATCCGAAACGGAGGGGGGAAGAGGGAAGAGGGAGCATGACAGGGTAGCGGACGCGCACGTCGGGCGACGAGGAAACTTCGGACATGACGAGGCAGCATCACAGTCAGCGCTCGAGACAGACAAAAAATCATTTGGATGAGATGGGATTTATTTGGCATTTAATAAACTACAGGTTAACAGTCACGTGATACCACCTCGTATTCATACACGCATATCGGACATGCTCAACGAACTTGCTGCGTAGCAGGAACACCCTTCGGGATAGGTGCATGTGGAACATGTGCGTGCGGTGTCCTGACTTTGATACCTATGGCAAGTATTAGAAGATTACGTGTTTCACCAGTTTGCCGGGTGGCCTCACCGAGATCTTCACAAAGGAGGTCAGCTCCCTTCTCACCAACCAGCAGGGCAGAAGAATAGGTGTTCGTGCCAAGGTTATCCTGCCCGCGGGTGAGTGCTGCAGGATTTGCGAATGAAAAACAGCAAACGTACAGGGCAGATACTCAAGTCGACACACTTCAAGTTCTGGGTGCCTGGAGTGCGACAAATAGGATGATCAGCCTTTGCGATGATGTCCATCTTGGCACAATTTACCATAGACATTGAGACGCGCGTCAACGACTCCACCTTCTTTACGAGGCTTCATGGCTGGGAAAAGCATTGGATTACAGTGCTAATTACGAAGGAAACAACCTTACCGCAAGTGCCCAGACTGTGCCAGGTGGTCTCGACGTGGTCTTGTAGCGTATTGACGTAAGCGTCTATGCCAAAGAATACCAACAAAGATGGACGCACCGGAAATCCAGTTGTCGATGGCCTCATCGTCCTCTTTGGAGTATTTAATATCGTCGTGGACTTGATGAGAATCATATGGTTCGCTGGGTTTGTGCCATGTGCCCATATGGATACCAACAGTGAAACCGTCAGGTAACAATTGCTTCGCGGTCTTGATGTCAATGTCTTTGGCTGCCGCGGGGGAAGCGGGATGGAAGTGAGGGTGGTGTGAAGTAAGCTCGCCACGGAAGCCTATATAACTCGCCATCAAAAAAGATTGCACAAGAAATTTATAGCGCCCCCACCATCCATGCGACGGGCAACCTCGCGAGTCTTCTTGTAACTCCAGCGAATAGGAGCAAAGTCGGCCTTGTTGTTCATGAAACCACTGTCGAAGTAAGGCTCGACATATGGGTTGGGAGATGCGACGTGGATCTGTTGAGCAGTCATTGAGGAATCGCGACCATGCACATGATATTCACTCACTTTTCCACGACTAGCAGGGTATTCCTTGAGGCAGGCAGATGAGTATTCAAAAGATACCTAAATGCGTAGATCATACCAAGTACTGGAACCTGCATGACACTGGTTAGCCGTCGAATTCTTGGGAACCCCACCTATCCTCACTTACATGGTTATGTACTTTCCAGGGGGAAGTAACGAGTGGTCAGCATAGGCTGTCGTAGTAGAATGAGACGGGTTGGGGCGGGCATAGGAAAAAAATGAAATAAAGCAAACCTCCGGAGACAATAGATCCGAACCTGTATGCTGACGCTTAAAACAGATGAGCTACTCAAGGATCCTCATACTCACATGACGGGCTTGTCAGGCTTGTCCTTGAAGTACTTGTCCCAGAGAGCATTGAACTCAGGGCCCATCTCTTTGAGCTCTTCCTCAGTAGGGCGAATCTGAATCCCGGAATTTAACTCGTTTTTCCCCAGATTAGACACAGTTGATAACCAACCTTGAACCCAGCATCGATGGCGTTGGAGGACAAGCGTGCCTTCTCAGGACTGATCTCCCATTCAGCGAAGAGCTAGAGGCCGAGTTAGTTTGTATAGTAAAAGTAGACGGACGTTCGCATTACCTCCTTTTGGGCCTTCTCGTCACCGCGCAAGAAGTCGTCAACGGTGGTGCTCTCATTGGAGACGCGGTAGACTATTGGTATTATCAATATGCACAACAAGTGCAACAGGGGACAAGATGATCCTCACGTGACAATGTCGTATAATGGTCCTGGTACTCCTCACTGTTTTTAGCAGGTGACCTCAGAACTGAGCCTCAAGCCTTTATGCCGCAGGTCACTTACCCAACTCCAGGAAGGTCGCTGACAACATTGATGTTAAGTTGCTTCAACAAGTTTGCTGAGCCAACACCAGAGCGCTCGAGAATCTAGAGGTATGATCGCGTGAGCCCGCAAACGTTTTCTCATTGATCTGGATATACCTGAGGTGTTCCAAGAGTACCAGAGCTGAGAACAACATATTTGCGGGCTCGGACCTATCGACGGACTCGAATTGTCAGGAATGTGTACCAAGAAACAACACTCACAATTGTTTCCTGGACCTCAGCATTGTTGGCGCGGTTCCTTGAGGGGACGTAGGCGACCCCGACAGCTTTTGTACCCTCAAAAATAACACGCGAGACGCGAGCGTTGGTTCGCAAGTAAAGGTTGGACTGGACGTCCATGACGCTGTGTACATATGCTATCACGGAGCTCTAGCATGATGGTCCTGCAGGGAACGGACTAGCCTCACCAGTTGCGGCATCGCTGCGACGACCAGTGTGTCGGTTAATATACTTGGCCCAGATCTCAGCGCCATGGCTAGTGTCGAGATCTGTTTACGTCAGTGTCTGACCTTCCGTGTGAGGCATTAGGTATCACCTTGAATATCATCTGACAACAGGTGATGAAGCAGAGAATGTATCAGGTTAATGGGATACTACTTACCACTAAACGGAACGCCGATAGCGTGCACAGCACGCAGGAAATCTTGAGCAAGCTGAGTGACTTGTCCTCCGTTACTGATGGCAATCGGACCATCGTATCCATGGGTATCGTTGTTTGCCGGCTTCTGGTAGTTCTCGAGCTAAAATGGGTCATGAATTAGAGTTGACCCTCTATACTTGGTCCAGCAATCATACCCGCTTCATCAGTGGGAGTAAATCTGGAGGGCTAATCAGTTATTGTCCGGAACCTGGCACAATGGACCCACCCTTGGCAGTCCAACCAGGAGACTTGAAGTCATCTGCGTAAAAATTATTACACATTAGCAATCAGATGATACTCTTGATAACCAACCCCAGTCAGAAGCAGAAGCCTGTCATTGACGTGTCAGAACTTGCATGGATATAGAACAATGGCAAACCTACTCTTGTATACATCTGGGATAAGAGAGTAATACGTTTACATCGAAGAAAAACCCGATGAATATAGAATCATACCTGGAAGTTGATGCTAGAAGAGTCGTCGGTCAATAGAAATAGCAATCAACGGCGTAGCACACTGACCTACTACCCCCACCTTCAAAGGAAAGGTAGGAAAGGAATAAGCGGTCGATTCATCTTGATCCAATTGATACCTTACCGAGGATGTTGGCGCATCTGCACTAGACATCAGTACTACAACTCAGAACGCAGACACAAAGAACCGGAACTTACGGGACAATACTCTGCCTTCCTCTGAGGTAAGGCGAAGGCTGGGAGTCGACATAGAAAGTAGCCTTGTCATTTCTGCGGTAGCCGTTAGCTCTACCAATATCAAGAGGCTCGATGCCAACATACATGCCGTCTCGTTGCATGTTCTTGACGTAGATACCGGGCCTGTATACCCAAGGGTCATCACGGTTGTTGGCTCCAGCTGTCAAATAAGCAATGAGGGCGAGGGTTATGTCTCAGCAAGCGGTCTGACCTTCGATGAGCATGACTTTTAGATTGGGGTCAGCGTATGCCAGCCGTCCAGCGACAACGCTGCCTGCGGGACCACCACTACAATCGGGGGTTAGAAAGACGTCGAGCGAGGCGCGTTGCATGGTGTTCTCACCCGCAAACGATGACATCGACTTCTTGTGGATGAACCATGGTAAATCAAGTGTCCAGAGGAGCGAGTCGTCTGGAGTCTTGGGGGGATCCAGAGGGGTTTTTATACCCCTCAGCACAACAAACCAAAAGCGGGGTTTCATATTGCCTACACCCATAATCCACACAATGTCCCAAGCAAAGGACCATGTGACTCAAGTGCCGCCATTCCCCCGAGTAATGTGAAGGATGAGTTCGCGCGAAGCCCGGCGGAGACAGGAACTACCGTTATGGGTGCTACCCATGCTGCACGACTCGGTTATCACGGGTTCCAGGAATTGGGGGCTACCTTCACATGGGTGATAGGTTCCGAGAAATGAGATAGCTTGTGGGTACAAGTTGACGAAGCGATATTCGACTTCTTAGAATCGCGAAATGAGTCCTCCAGCCTCTGGAGACGGCCCATGGGCATCGAAAACAAGTATAACCCAACTTTGACCAGATTCTGGTAGCCTTGGATAAGACGGTCGATGCCAGTCGGCCAACGTCTCGGAAGCTAATACCGCACAGATGAACACACCACAGTTGAATTTGTGCTGTGGGGTAGCTATTTTCGTAAAGGATATTGAGCCCGCAAGAACTTTGATGTACTCGAAACGTCGTCGGTTCCTGTGGGTGAAAGTACGGCTCTCGTCTGGGCTAATTGTACCCACAGGCAAGCTCGGTTGTTCGACAACTTGAGATCCTACCAGAAATCGGTCAACTACCAGAATAAAACTAGAACGAATCACACAAGCTCCAACGATAATAGTAAGGAATACCACACGACATACCGGTTGTTCACTTGCTGCTCCATGTCAGGGAGATGCGCGCCCAGTGTTGAGGTACCTACATTTACATCTCACAGGAACCACCGTGTGAGTGCCCGATTCAGTGTCTGATGGTCAATTTTGTTGGTCAAGTTTAGGCTGACTCGAGACTGGTCCCGGGCGGGTAATCTGGGCGGATCCATAGCTTGGCCAGGGCCAGTGACCACACCCTTGAATCTTGAGAGTCATGCAGAACATCCGACCGGAAAAGTGGACGAGGGGCTGAAGCACCCAATGATATGAGGACATCATTCAGCCATCTTGAATGATTTTCAACGCGTTGAAGGGAGGGGTATCAGCATTTGCGACAAGACTGGAACTGAAGTCGGAGTTCTTGACACCTTGGCCAACTTACTAGCACCCTAGCACCAACTGTCACCTGGACCAAAATCCACTGCGATATACAGGTACTTGGTGTCGCCGCAGTCACCAATCAGTGAATACGGTTTTCTCAAGTACCACTGCCACAATATGGTCTGGCTCGGTTATCCAGTCGCTGTGTTACAATAGTACAAATACACTTGACACCGTCAAAAAAACCCATGCTGCTATTCCTACGAAAGACAAAAGAAATCACAACAGATGTACAATCTAACTATACATACTCCGAACCATGCCCCTCCACTCGATTGGATTGTCCCCAGTCCAGTCCAGTCCAGTGGAGAATGAGACTCAAGGTACAACACACTTGATCGCTCGAAAACGCCCCGTGTGCATTATCCAGTCCAACTTATCCGTTGTTGCCGGCAGCAAGCCGCAACGTCAACACACGGTCATCGGACACCATCAGGATTTCATCGCGACCGGCTTGGGTGTATCTGGGGTACTGACCATACCCCGCTGCCATGGGCGGCCCATACACAGGCGGCCCGTACACAGACGACGGAACTTGTTGATATGGGTTTGATTGGTATGGTTGCGGAGCATAGTATGCGTGATGGTGTAGATTTGCTGTTGATGTCCCTGATGGCGGGGTATCTGCGAACAGTAGGCGAAGGTTGTTTCCTTGGATGACTTGGGAGATGAGACCCGTCTCGACATGTCGAATCTCCACAAACGTGGGCTCAAACGCCATAACATACGGATACCTCATCGCTAAGCGGTTTCATGTCAGGAAAATGAATGTCGCAAGCCATCCTTTTGTACTTACCGAAACCTGTCGGTGACCCCTCCCAATGGACCATGAAATTTGGCCGCGACCGCCAACCGCTCCTGTTGACATAGAAAGCAAATTCTTCGACCCCTTGGAGTAAGTACCAATAGTGGTTTTCCTAGCTCCTGCTCTTACCATCATAGCATAGCAGGAATTCGTTGTCAATCCGATAGATGGCCATCGGACGCAGGTTCTCTCGCTTCCTCACCAAGTCGAGTGACGCATCAGCTGGATCCAATAAACTTTGGGTATCCAAACTCTCCAGGTCCACGATCTCGAAGCCCTTTGAACAACCCACACAAAGTCTCGTTTTCAGGAAATGTATCGAACTTGATTCAACGGGAATGTAGAACTCCTGGCTTGCCCGTCAACAAGTAAAAAAAAGGAAAGACGAAATACATACTCTGAAAAGCTTCAGTGTATCATTCCCTCCCTGTAAAAGCTTGCGGAACGTCGGTTTACTCCGCCCGCGTATATTTTGATCAATAGGCTCAAGGGTCTTGATTGTGCTAGAAAGTGGACTCGACTTCACAACGCAAACAAGGGTTTTTCCAAGGCAGATACCAGCTTTGAAAAACGATGTATGTGAGGATATACGCTTTGCACGCTTCAGGCCAGCCATCGGGTCCATGGGATCAAGGGCTTCCAAGGGGAAAGTGATCACTTGTCGCTCTGTAAAAATGTGCATGAGTTACGAACAATAGCACGAACTGAAATGTACCTGAAAGTACGATGAGGAGCTGGTACTCTTCGAGAACATCAACCTGCGACACGTCCAGCAATGCCAAAACTTTAATGGGATCCCTGTTCTGTTCCCTCAGGTCCGATAGGTAGACACCATCATCTGTTCCAAAGGCTATCCGTCTCCCATTCGCTATATCACCGTCAGCTCGGCCCTGACTTGTTGTATTCCGACTCACCGAAGGGAGCTGCGCAGTTTACCCTATTGGTACCCAAGAAGAAACCTTCAGAAACGGTTGTTGTATCAAAGGCCAAACTTCGTTCCCTCAGTAAATCTTGCTGTTTTGTTATGGTCTCCACCCATTTTCGATGGCTCACGAAAGTGCTCGCCCATAGTGTTATTTGGTAAAACTTTCGCCCGAGGTGTACAAACGTGATCGCAAATTCGCCTTTGCCATCGACCTTGATCGGGATCTGAGGCGGGTAGGGCGCACCACGGTCCAAGACTTTCTTCGTGACTTCCTTACTTTGGGCGGAAATGAAGAGGAGCTCCAATGGAATGGGCTGCGCGGTCGAATGATTTATGGGTCACCAAAATGGGAAAAAATGAATTTAAGGGGATGAACTTACACGTCGATAAACTTTGTATTGTTCATGCTTGGACTTTTGCTTGGCCATCAGCAACGCGTGATCGAAGAGATATACCAACAAGTCCCCGCTGTCCCCTTGAGAGCCCCCACGTTTATTCAACGCGCCTTTATAAACGAGCTCCCGGGAAGAGTCCTGTAATTTCAGGTCCTAAACGCCATAAAGACCTTAGAATACGATACTCGATGTAAAAACAGATACGAACCACTTGCTCTCCAGGCCTATACACTAGCTGTTGGTCGAGCTGCAGCAAATTGAACCTGTTTTCGGTCTTTCCAGTTTCTACGTTCACTTTGGCGAGGAACTCCCGGACCATGCCGACGACTTGCGAAAGAATTTGCTTATCGGGACTATCTTCGGGGGTGTGTTTATTGACAGCTTCCAGTAGCAATGGATAGCGCGCAAGACGAGTTGTGGGCTTGGTGAGGTAGCCATTCAGTTCGAGTTTGCGTGATTCAGGAAGTCGTTCCGTAGCCTGCGAACATTGCTGTGGTGAACGATGTTATCTTACAACTGCACTACGCGGCGCACCTCAACGAATGCCGCAAAGGCCGGATTAGAGCTTTTTTCCTTTTCGAACTCATACTTTCCGTACAGCTGATGAGCACCATAAGATACGAACGGGCCGAAATGAGGGACCGCCTCAAGCAAGATATCACCAATACACTCGACAACAGCGTACGACTTTTGACGTTTATTGAGTGCATCGCGGAGGCGAGTGTTGACGACGATAATCTCCTGGATATTCCAAAAGACCTGTTGGATGAAATCGGTACGCCGGTCCGCAGGGATAATGTCGTTGTCTTTGAGATTATTCACCCAGGCCTACAAGGAAGTTGATGTATGAAAATACCAAGACGCGAGAGATGGAAGAATGACACATACATCTCGAAGGTATTCCATGTCCCGCACGAAGTCACGTTCCGTATAGATCACTTCATTGATAGCCTCTTGTCGTTTTTTCTCTGTATCTGACACACTGTTCACCACTTCTTGTGGCACCGAATGTATCCAAAGGGTCCCAGGTTCCTACAAGGCGGTGTCAGCAACAAACGATCATCCACGGTCGCAATGCCTACCACAAAATCGCCTAAACTCTCCCGCGAGATCTGTTTCTTGAGACCAGGTTGAGGTTTCATGTTCAGCCTCGCCTGTTGCTCTAATCGCCTCGGACATGCAATGCTGTAACATAGTTGGTCCCTTGAGCACGTGGGGGAATAGCAATCCGTCAAAAGAGTGAAAACACCGGAAGGAAGGGGGATTTCGTCGATAGACTCTGTGCCCTGCGACCCTCTGGGTTCATGTCCCCCTGTCACTGGCGACGAGTCTTTCTCGTGAGAGTCACTTGAGCCGTGTCCCGTAGAAACCATTGATACCCCCCTCGAACCGTCCGACTTGCCTTGCACAGGAGACTTGCCCTCTGCGTCATCATTATCAAGGTCCACATTGGCCGCAGCCAGCTCTCCGCTGACGAAGGGGCTCAGCTTGGTCCTGAACTGATAGAGCTCTGCCGCACTGTCCCGTAGGCGATGGTCGTATGTGACATCATGGAAGAATTTCTGTGCATCCAAGGCCCGCCCTAGCAGCAGGGCCAAGTTCCGGTCCGTGGTTTTGATGATGTACGCGATCTTGTCCACTGCTTCCCGTCCGTCGAACGCATCTTTGTATGTGAGTCCATCCTTGATGCGGTCTGCGAGGGCGATGCGTTCTTTGAAGGCCTCTGCCACTCTGGAGAGCAAAGCAGGATAGATGAAGGGAGAGCGACTGCGTGTCGCAGGTGCTTTTGTCGAGGTCGTAGGGGAGTTTCGACCACCTTGGAGAGGCTGAGGTATGGGTGGGCGTGAACGAGCGTCCAATACGGTGCGCATTGAGTTTGAGGTAGAAGAGATGGACAAGGTCCTGTCCTGTATGGTGCGGTCGCGACGGAACGGGGGGCTAGGCACAGTGCGAGCCGAGTCCGAGGAGCATCGGGAAGTGACTGCTGGGCCAATGAAATGGTCAACAAGGGTAGATGAAGCGGGAGAGGAATTAGCGAGGGATGAACGTGAGCCAACCATGAGGGCAGTGTCGAGCTGGAGGTGATGGGGGCGAGAAGACCCACTGTAGTCGGACTGAACGGAGAGGGGACTTGATTGGCGATTCTGGGGCTGCTGCGCGTGGTGGGCTTGAGGGAAGGGTGCGATGGCTAGAAGGAAGGCACAGAATTAGCGCATTGTGCAGCACGCCGACCAGATATGGAACAGAGCAACCCACGTGTGTGTTCTGAAATGTGGGCCCATGGCAACTCGCTGGCGGAGTCATCTGCGGTCTGTTCATCTGTGCCAAAGCTGATGGTGAGGCGGCCAATCTCAGGGTCGATTAGGCCCAGACGGGGCACGTCATCAGGACGGGATGGAGTGCCATTCTGCGGAGGGTCGGTGCGGTATACCTGTGCCTGATAAGCCTGGGCAGGAGTAAGACCGGACCTGGTAAGGGCCTCGAGTGCAGCATCTGGGGGATCTTCTGGTTTTGGGGGGATGATGGCGGATGTGATGGGTGCACTGACGACGGAGGGTGCGCGGGTATGGGGGGTGGGTGGGGCGAGAGTGTTGGGGCGATGTGGGAGATGGTGGGGGAGGTGATAGTGGGGAGAGACGGGGAGATGGGGCTGGGATGCGGGAGACTGGGAGTAGGTCGGTTGGTGGTAGTAGGCAGCTGGCTGGGGGACAAGCGAAGACGGGTGGGAAGTCCGTCTGTCGATCCCCTGGGGGTAATAATTGTACGGTGGGGGGAAT
>JBBPNY010000231.1:0-28307 GCA_038091165.1 Rubroboletus pulcherrimus
CAGAGGGTGTACTTTCTAGGCTGTGTACACGGTTTCGCTGTCCGTGGAGACCTGTCGAAATCCGAGGTCAAGGCTGGAAAGGAAGGCGCGTAGTCGAGTCCTTGAAGCATTTTCAAAACACATCATCATGTATATCGACCCAATATCTGTATGGTATCGGCGTTCAAGCTTCAAGCTCAATATTTGGGAAATTGAATGGAGGGGGAATACATACAACGTTTGAATTCGTGAGCATGAGCGAACCAAGATCGACTAATACATAGACATAATTCCTTCCCTTTCTGAATCGCAATCTAATCAGTGGTGGAAAAGCCTCAGAGACGTATGACAGAACACCATGGCGTGTTCATCCGCCGCCGCGATACACTCGGCGTCCATCACACTTCCACTCGGCGCAGCGAGGTACCTTACGCCGCTCTTCCTCGCCCGGTGGACATTATCAGCAAAGGGGAAGAACGCATCGCTAGAGCACGCCACCCCGTCCAACTGGCCCCCCCACGCCTTTCGCTCCTCCTTGGTCAGCGCCGCAGGCACGGTCTCGAACTGGTCTTCCCACTGTGCCTTCTCACCACCCTCGAGGATCTCTCCGCTCACGAACAGGTCGATCGCGTTCGCTTTCTCAGCGCGTTTGACGCCTTTCTTGAACGGGAGCGCGAGGACGCGCGGGTGATGACGGAGCCACCAAAGGTCGGCTTTGCCCCCCGCGAGCCGGGTACAGTGGATGCGGGACTGTTGACCCGCCCCCAAACCGACGATGGCACCGTTTTTAGCATACGCGACGCTGTTGGACTGAGTGTATTTCAGTGCGAGCGTGGCGACGAGCAGATCTGTCAATGCTTGGGAGGGAAGCTGTGTCGTCCGTTCGTCATGTGGTTCAATGACACGTGTGTGGGATGTGGGATGCAGTAGAACTTGCCTCTTTGTTTTCCGTGACGATGTTGGAAAAGAGCGTTGCGTCGATCTTGGCGTCGTTTCTGCGTTGTTGTAAGCTGATGCCGTACACTTGGCGCGTCTCGAGTTCGGGAGGCGTGTAAGTGGGGTCCATCTGTCTGCAGGATCAACGACGTCGCGAGAGATGGAGATGGAGGGGTGGAGGTCACCTCGAGGACACAGTACTTGCCCGCCTTTTTCTTCTTCAGCACGTTGAGCGCTTCTGGTGCATAGCCGGGGGCGATCACACCATCGGAAACCTCTCTAGAGATGATCTTTGCAGTAGCGAGGTCGCATGGCGCAGACAGCGCAATGAAATCCCCAAACGAGGACATCCGATCCGCGCCTACGTCAGTGTCAGTCGGATCTGCGACAATGTCCCTTTCCGTTTGAGAGACTGACCTCGTGCCCGGGCATATGCACAAGCGAGTGCCGTAAGAGGCTCTTTCAGATCTTCAACTCCATAGACCTGTTTTTCGGTCTCATCCAGCTCGACACCCACTGCAGCACCGGCAGGGGAAACGTGCTTGAACGAAGCAGCTGCGGGGAGGTTTAATGCCTCCTGAAGCTCCTTCACCAACGCATACGAGTTGAGTGCGTCCAGGAGATTGATGTACCCAGGTGATCCACATAAAACTACGTCGACAAACGTGAGATGTGCACCACGAGCCAAAGAGAACACGTGAGTCACGTACCCTTGAAAGGCAATTCACCCTCGGTCACAAATGCTTGCGCCGGTTTTTGATGCGGGTTGGCGCCATAACGCAATACCATCCTCTGCAACGGGTGACTCTCGGGCGACGATGCGTATTGCTCTCTAAAGTAGCCACTGATCGCCTCGTCGTACCTGGCGGTCATCTCGAACGCCTTGAGCGCGAGACGGTTCCGCAGCGCTTGACTCACGTCGCCCTTGTTCCATGCCTCCAGGAACGTGTCGTAATCCGCCGGATCAGACAATACACACACCCGCTCGTGGTTCTTGGCCGCCGCTCTGAGAAGGGTGACGCCGCCGATATCGATCTCTTCGACGGCTTCCGCGAGCGTGCAGCCAGGTTCCGAGATGGTGGCGGAAAAGGGATAGAGGTTGCAGACGACGATGGCAATCTTGGAGATGGATTGGTCTGCCAAGTCATGCTCGTCGGACGGAATCGCGCGCGCGAGAATACCTTGGAGTGCAGAGCGTATCTCAGACCGAGCGTGGATCGCGAGAGAGAACGGTCACCTCCGTGGACGGCAGGATGGAGCGTCTTCACGCGCCCACCGAGCATCTCAGGTGCCTTAGTGATGCTGGAGACATCCCTGAGTACACACGTTTAGAACATCTATGGAGATGATAAGAGTAGAGACGCGCTCGATTTTTATGTTTGTTTCTCTGATCTTTTTCGCGGTGCCTCCTGAACCAAGGAGTTGGACACCTGCTGCACTGAGGCCCTCTGCGAGTTTGACCAGCCCAGTTTTGTCATAGACGGACAACAAAGCTTTCAAGGATGGTCAGTGCCCCGATCTACGACATTAATGTAGCGTACCAATTGGCTCGGACATGGTTGGTGATCAAGATCGCAGCCAGCGTAAGCCAAGTTTTAATAGGTCTCTGAGTAACCTTCTTATCTTGGCTGATCACTATACTAGACATCTGCTCCGTGCGAAAAAAGAATACAATACAGTGGCCCAAAGGTACATCCCGACTAGTACAAAGAAAATCAATGGTAAAGGTCGTCAATATACAAGTGGAATCTAACCCATCTCACCGACCCTGTACACCTGCCTGCGCAGCCTTCCCCTGAGCCACTGGCATCTGCGGGTGCCCAGGTTGCATCCCCGGTGTCTGACCGTTGGGCACGCGTCCCATTCCACTGGCAGCCCAAGCAGCGTATTGAGCCTGCAACCTGCCACCAGCTGCCATCCCGTAACCAACCGGATAACCATACATGGCATACTGTGCCAACATTTGCTGCTGGCCATCCATCACCTGAGCCTGAGTACCCATGTTCTGTTGTTGGTTCTGTGGTATATGCGGCGCAACTTGTTGATGCGGGTTTCCCTGTGCATTCAAAGGTCGGAACTGCGTGAAGCTGTACTGGGCTGGTATGGCGGGATGTTGAGGAGCTTGGCTCATTTGCGTTGGTAACTGACTCTGAGCTTGGGCTTGAGTTTGAGCCTGAGCGTGGACTTGAGCCTGAGCTTGGGCCGCCTGGCTCATTCTTTGTAGTTGCTGCATCTGGGCATAGTACTGCATGCTGATATTTGGATGTGCAGCTTGCGTTTGAGGAGATGGTGCGGGGGGCTGTGGCGCTTGTTGGGGATGAGACTGGGTAGTCGCCTGTTGGGGTGGTAGAGGAACTTGGGTTGAATAACCAAGCTGGGGTGAAGGTTTGGACTGAGCGGCACCAGGTGCCACCTGGATGAAGTGGACTGCAGCAGGATTTACACGATGATCAGACGTGGGAAGCTGTGAACCGGAGGCGAGAGGGGAAGAATGTGAATGAGGAGCTTGGGATGAGGGTGGACGGGGAGATTGGGTATAGCCCCGCTGTGCAGGTGAGCCGACAGCAATCGGTGTACCGACTGAGTGTTGTTGATATGGCGTGTTCGGAGGGGCGGGTGAGCGAGCATGTACGGGAGGCGATCTTATGGACGGCTGAGTCTGAAGCTGATTAACAACAGGATGAGGAGCGGGAGTCGCGGTTGATCGTGGGTTCTCGGGTGTGTTTGGGTACGGACTTCCCCCAGGTTCCTTCTTGACTTGTCTCGGCTTTGAGGTATTAGTGGGAGGTTGTGAAGTAGGAGCAGGAGCAGATGGTTGGGCGATGGGGGTATGTGACGGTTGAGCGGCAGTAGATTGAGTGGTAGGTGCAGGGGTTGAACGATTAGGCGGGTTTGCTATTGCCTTTGCTAGCATCGCCTGAGCCTCTGCCTGGCGTATTTCTCTCACCCGTTTCATAACGTCCAATATCGGATAGCTAACGTCACTAGTCCATCAAGTCGCAAAGTAAATTTCAATAGACGACATACCTCGGGACGTGTGAGCGGTTCAATCTTGGATCCATGAATTGTATGATCTTAGCACGTCTAGCCTTCTCCGACTCGTCCTCCTCCTGTGTGATCGCAGCAATTTTCCGCTTCAAGGATACTGGAATAGATGGTGTGGACACTCTGAGTGTGTGATTGGCAATGCGAGTGAGGTGGGGATCAGGATCCAGGCAAAGAGGAGAGGATGCGTGCAACTAGAGGAACCAAGTTAGTTCTGCAGGCAATTGAACGGACGATGCATACCAATATTTGTGCCTCCACCTCGAGTACCTGGGGGTCCGCGAGTTTGGAGCCCGTTCGTTGATTCATCAAACATAGGTCTGCCCATAGTGTTTCATCGTTGGGATGAAGTGTCACACGACTCCTCTCGGGTTTCTCTAGCGGTGGATCCTTCGCTCTCTTTGGCCGATAGTCAAGAAGTTCCACCAACATGCAACCTGGTGACAAGAACTCGAGTCGTCAGGGCAAGATCGTCCACATTGTTATGAACACACCATCATAGAAAGGCACGTGGGCTGAATCAAACAGTTCAAGATAGTCCACTGGTATGCGGTGCGCTCGTACGTCATCCAACAAGGACTAGAAATGATGAATGTTGATTAACGAGGAAACAGTCAATTCGGGCTTACCGCGACAGGGTTGTTGTAGAGAAACTTTGGGCCATTGTTAAGTGTCCAGTATTCCGGATAGAGATGAATGGAGAAAGAGGGTGGGTCAGACTCATAGTTGTCTAATAGCTCTTCTGCAGAGCGCGTAATATTGTAGCCCGTCATGCCGGCGTCCAAGTCGTCGTCGTCGCCAATGCCGAACTTTACATAGAACGACAGCTTCGAGTTCCGCTGTCTAGAACACAGCGCGCCTGTAAACTGTAAAAATTGACCACGACGAGCTCGACACCGAGCAATGAATGCTCGTGGATGGACGCGATACTAATTAGTAGAGTAACATTTGAGGATGGTGTGGATGTGGATTATGTAAGCAATAAAGGCGCTAAAGCACTCGTAGGAAAATAAGAAGTTAAATGGGAGCAAGTTGGTGAGATCATGGAAAACCAGCTTAAAGAGGCCAGTCTCATAAAACATACAATCAGGCACAACACATTACTGACGGTCTCCGTAGTTGCTGCCATTTATGAGGGATAGAAACCCCTCAGTGCGCCAAATAGCGTTGTCCAACCTTCTTGGCCACACTCCGAAAGGATCCCCATATCGGAGTATCTTCTTCCAAGGACTCCAGGGAGGAGGGTTACAGAAACCCCAAGAGACGGATATCGTCCGCGATTTGAAGCTACTTTGTCGGGACCAGCTGGTTTGAACTCCCATGCGTTGGTTAGAACATTCACATGACCCTGATGACAGGCTGTCGCGCACGATGCCTTCCGTGCACTCGTGAATCTCTCGGATTCACCTCTTGTTGTCAAATTTTTAATCGATCCTTCCTTCCTTGCATTCATAGTATCATATATCTTGGTATGTTACTCCCCTTTTGCTTGACTGCGCAGATACCCATCCCATCATTACTGGTAGAATCCGGATGCAATCCTCGCAGATCTGGCATCGATGCTTTTATCAAATATTACCAGCTCATCTTCGGCATGCGCTGCTCTGTTATCTTTGCAGATCCAGGTCGTCCCATTGACTTCGACTGCCTCCCCTATTTCATACCATCCAATACAATCAAGGTCGGGCACGTGTTCCGCCCCTGTACCGTACCCTTCAATAGACCCACAGCAAGTCCGTGCTTTGCCACTTCTTGTTGAGGCGTTCGTCCAAGGAGCATCTGTGGATTCCAATCCTAACTCGGAGCGAATACGAAAAGGAGAACTTCATTTCTTATCTAGCGTGTTTGCTAATATCAGTGCAGTAAGTAATTACGAAGTGTTCATTTCCTGTGCCGCCACTGTCTCATATAGCGCTTGCATTATTGCAGTCACCCAGAGGAAGGCTCTTCTTTGTGACTCCAAGACCTGGCGATGTGATGAAGCCTGAGAGTGGACTTGAATATCCACTTTCCAAGATCGTGCCATTCACTGAACATAAACATCCGATTAGGAGAGGTGGCGTGGCTTCTACGATGAAGTGAGTTTGACCGTCGACCCTAGATCCATCTTACGCACTTCCGTCATCCAAAGGAACTGCGCTTTTGATGCCTCCGCACATCAAGCTATATTGTCTCCCGATACGGACGAGGTCGCTGTACCGCCGTCCACTACAGTTGCACCAGGCATCGATGCATTGCCGTACATTCTGCTTCCGCTGGCTGGCCCGGAAGAACTGGATCTTGAGGTGAGTTCGCGCCACGTAAGTGCATATTGCTCCTCCTCATTACCCATTCCAGGATCAAGAAAATCTACCCTCTGCATTGCAGTTTCTGCCTCCGACCAAGAAGAGGGAGCCAGACTCAGCACTGCGCCTGATTCATGTTGAAACGCTGCTCTTGTTATGCACCACACGTTGGGGTCGCGATTTCTTGCGAGCCAACGGTGTGTATGAAATCATTCGCGCAACACACTTAGAGGAGACGGTTGACGAGGTACGCCATGATTTGTTGTACAGTGAGACTATTCCTGAGACTCTGGTGCGTGGTCAAGGTGTCTGAACACATTGAACGTCTGGTGCAACTCATAAAGGGCGCAGAGGACCCCGAGACTGCTGGTGACCGCATTGGCTCGACAGCCACTTCAGTTGAGGTACATGAAGACTTCGACGACGAAGACAATAAAATTGAAGAAGTTTAGAAATATATCGAGTACATGCCTCTAATCATATTGGCTATGCGCGTCATCAGAATCTAGGACTCGATCTCGAGGGTTTTTTCTCTACGGGCCAGCGATCATAATTGGCATTCAATAGTCCGACCGTAAAACCCATCATATCCGAGGTGGAGCGTGCGATGTCAAATGTCGTATGGGGGACTGAGCGCTCCACAAGTGAGTCAATAGCCCAAGGGATCCAGTCAGGAGTTCTCAAGATAGATTTTTAACGATAAATAGCTACGTATATAACGCATGCGACGTTACCGCATCCAGTACCTGATAGACTGTAAGTCGGTCTAGACGCTCGCAAGCAGCATTTTTCTCGGTCCGAACCTGCCAAATGAGCATCCCTATTGTATTGGATCTGAATCCGCAACTGATGGGTGTCCTTTATGCTGGGAGCCGAACCTCGATTGCTCGGTGGCTCAGGCAAAAATTAGACATCGTTCCGTTATCGCTAGACGATACAGAACAATAGATGCCTGCCAGTGGATCTTGATCAGGATCGGTCCGCTGCCAGGGATCCTGGCCATTCTGCATCACGGTATGGCTCGCTTCAGTGGGACCAACTAGTACAACTGCTTAGACCCTCAACCTCAGCTCTTTTCTGAATCAGTGGGTAGGCGACATCGTGCAGTGCTCGATTACTCACTGCCCACCTTGGCCGTCAACCCCTACCTGAGCGCTGAGCTGTTGAATCAAACCGTGACCAGGCCCGCGTGACCTTACGGTCTCTTACGACAGCCAGTTGCCGACCCGCTCAGGTTGCGAACAAGCACCCTATCTCCAATCCAGAAGTGTCGCAGGCTGCGCCCCTCTTTAAGGAATTTCCTCGACGGAAATTTCGTCCCAGTCGAACGGTGGAAAATATTGTCGGTAACGTAACGTGGAAACCACAGGTCTATCGCACAGAGCGGAAAATAAAGTGCAAGTCAACATGTCCCCAGCAACCTTGCACGCACCTCACTTGTGATCCGGCACGGGTCTGGACAGCACAATTTTCATTCCCCTAGGACAGCCTCACCCCCCTTCGTGGTCACTCATGGCTAGCGCCCGGAGGCCATCACGCACTTCAAGGCTTCGTCGCATTTGTTTTGCCAGTATGTTATGGGATACAATCTGGACACCTGACACATGCATCAACCCACGACGTCCCTTGTGGCCCGATACGACCCACATTTACTTCAGTTTGCAAAAAAAAAAAGAATGAAAATGAAAACCAGCCAATCCGATGACAACCGCACTGCGGCCTCTCCAACACGATTTCATGCGCGGTGGCGGACTACTTGAAGAAGATTGGAGTGTTTCGTCAGTCTCCGATTGTCCAGTGGAGCGCCAGAATCTCGACTGAGCGGATATTGAACTGCCGGAATATACGGACTTCCAGAAGCTCTTCAAGGTACATACACATACATGTGCGATGGCGGTTGGATAGCGGAGGCGCATCGAACTCCACCCGATTGCTGCGTCCTAATTTGACCTTGCTGGCGGCTGCCCTTGTGTACGTGGCATTCATAACGGATCCTACAGGCATATACCATACGTGTCCATCTTCGCTTGTTGCATGCAGCACGCCGCGCTGTTTCTTGACCGGGTAAAAACACTATGCAGAGGGTGCGTAAAACTGCACCTCATTAACAGCCTTGTGTTGCACTAAAACCGTCTGCGGCGCCACCATATGCTGCGAAACGAGGTAGAACTCATCCGCCACTTTTGCATGTGGCGACCTGCGTCTCCCCCAGGTCCAAGCAGAAGCGCCGTCACGGCGGCGGTAAAACAGACGACACAAGGATCATTTTTAATGATTATATTCCATCCGATATTCTTGGGTGCCGAGCAAATCGGCAACCAGCGTATCCTTGATGCCCAGAGCATCGTCCTTGGATTCCCTGCAGCCCTTGGTCATTTGGGGATTAAATAAATTCAGGGTTATGACGTCCTCGACGCTTGCCCTAGGTGCTACTCGCAACTTAACTTTGTCCACAGGTTACTGATCCCCTTCTTTGAACATAGCCCCGTCCTGAGATTAGTACAGTCACACTTCTTGATAAGCCTTTTGTGGGTGTTTCACCGCTCTCGGTCTATGCCAAGTCACGAACTGAATTGATTACGTATGTCATGTACGTCGTTTTCAAGGTTAACTTTTTGATATGATACCGCTTTAATCCTAAGCACCCGCAGTTATGACTGAAATACCGGAACTTGGCGACTTTTCTTCAAGTGCCTGATCCTGCGGAGATCGCTCCGATAAGCTTCGAGAAAGACTGGATTTGTGAAATCGTCTATGCAGAGGCATTTTCAACAACCAGAACACTATGCAGTTTACCACATTCGTGTAACATTTAAAGTTAAAAACCAACTAAATCGACTCTTGTCCCCCATCCCTCCTCCTAGATGCATGCATATGACAAGGAAATTGAGTCCATAATCACCGTCGCGGGCTAGCTTCCACATGGCACATGAGAACGCACGAGCTTGCTGACGAATCTTACGGAAGTAATTCTACCCCCTCCTCCCATGGTCGCCGAAATCGCTCCTACGCTCCTGCGACCCATAAGAGCCCTCGTCTTCGCTTCCTCCGCTAGAGAGTACATTTGGTTCGTCCATGGGATGCTGTGAGCTCTGACCTCCATTATCGCCGGCGCGTGATCGTGCTTCTCCTCGTGCCCTTTTTTTTAACTGTGAATTTGGAAAATAGAGGTCAGAGATTGCGAGAAGTTCATGTGAAGATCCCCTGTGACGTACAAGTTTTGCATACACGAGGCCACAGGCATTACACAGGGTTCTCGGGCCTTTATTTACACCGTCAACGGACATGCGACCGGGGATAAGATGACCAGAGTGCTTACCGAGTGGCCCACGACGCCATTCAGGCGTTGATGTCGCGTTGCATCCGAGACATGTTTGACCCTCTTGTGCATGTTCGTCTCCCTTCTGTATGCAAAGCAAGGAGAAAAAAACAGTGATTAATACTGTCTTGTTCGTCACCGAATTGAGTCCGCGGCGCTAATTTACCTGTCGTTTTGTCGCGGGAGCGTCCTTGTCACCGATACTCGCGATAGGCCGAACATCGGGGTTTGATTGCGCGATCGCGGATTGAAGTACCTGCATGCCATAGTTCGCGGACTGCAACATGTGTTCTATGCTTTCTACCGGTGGCGACCGGGTGGTAGTAAACGTTCCACTCGTCACCATGTTGTTAGCGTTATCCATGAGAAGCCGATAGGAGTCTTGCATCTGGGAAAAAACGAACTGTCGGAAAAGATAGGCCTAAGAGGGTCATTTATTATTACCTTGGTGAAATCTGGACCAGAACCAGGGGCGACAGCGGGGGCAATGGCCGGTGAGTCTTTCTCCCTCCGCCTAGTCCGCGGCGGAGAGGAGTTGTGTGAAGAGGCGGGAAGTGATTGTGAATACCCGCTGTCCTGCCTTCGGGGTTCGTGCGGTGGTGGCAGACTGCTTGGAGGGAAGCTGCGCGTGTCTGGGGTGGACACCGGGGGAGCTGCATCTTGTCGAGGGGCGGCGGAGGCGTATGTCATCTCCGCTTGCATTGGCTGGGAAGTGAAAGGTTGTGCGTATTGCTGAGACGCCCAAGATTCTTGCTGCCACTGTTGGGCTTGGGCGGAAGAGATGCTGTACGGGGCCGATGAGTAGGTTGCGGAGGATGCATATGAAGGTGATGGTTGAAAACTCGGCTGCTGTTGGGGAGAGTGGGTCTGAGACGTGCTTGAGCGTACGGCGCGCCCCGAAGTTTGGGCAGGGGGTGCGGTAGGCTCGAATGGAGTGGTGGGATATGACGAATAGTCATAAGAGGAACCCGTTTGCTGATGATGATACATGTAGCCTGTATGAAGCTGGGATGGATTGGTACTGGAAACACGGCGGCCGTACGCGCTTTTATTCGTGGCGATATCGCAGGGACAAAGGAGGTGTGTGTGCAAACTCGGAACGCGAGTCCGCGTTAGGAGATTCTGGGATGTTTGACACGAGGCTAGCTATAAATCCGAAATGAACAATGAGTGAGAGAAGAGATCAGCATCGAAGGGTATTAATGATTAGCTATGGCACGCAACGATGAACCAGGACAGCAAGCGGTTCCGCTCCCCGCGGCCGATATGGCTGCGAAAACTTGAGCATGCCAGCGTACCGGCGCGCGGGGTCAGACCTGCCGCGCCAAAGAACAAGGATGTATCGATCAGAGACAGACGACGACCGAATCCTTACATTTTACAACACAACTTGCCAGCCTCGGCGCTCAGGCTGCAGCTGGGTTGCCAGCGGTGACTGTCGGTTATGTGGACAGCATCAAAGATCAGCAAAAAGGGCCGCGAGGGTCCTGAAGCACTTGAACACAAGCTGCAAGCATTTGATTCCGCTGTCAGATGTCAACGGCTCTGATGTAATTTGGCAAGGCCAGGTGCCAGTGGGGCCGGAGGCTGATTACAATTGATCGCTAGTCCATTCAGGAAGGGGAACACCAAAGGCAACGAGTGTGGTAGTCTCTACAATCCCAACTCACGCCGGTAACGTACCCTTGATCGACTGAAGCTCGCTACGGAACCCGCGACGCGAGGAGGCCGCACTGCAAGCAGCCGGTCGACAGAAGTTAATTACAGTATAATGATCTCTGAGAAACGACCAAGAAACTGCGCAGACAGCACTTCTCGACCTCACCGGCCAAATTGCCAGATATGACCAACATGCTTGTATCATTCTATCCAAATGTCCGCCTATTAGATAAAAACGCAAGACGTCGCTATGATGATGACAATTGCAACTCCTTCATAACGGTGGCGTGTGCGGAAAACTGAAACAGAACGAGTGGACGTGCGATTAGTAAAACGTTATCCCGATTGTAAGTCATCCTGTCCCTTCAGCCTTCTGTGATCTCGTCCCTCCCCCCACTCACTCAACTTGCCCACACCACCAGCGCTTCGGATGGCCGATTGGTCATCGTCATCGTTTCCTTCTTCGTCTGAAATCGGCTTGGCAGGGTTCTTTGTGGTGCCGAGTCCACCCGCCGCGCGTTCCTGTGCTCGCCTGCGTCGGCGAAGAATCTGTTTGCGGTCCCGAATCGCGCGACGGTAGTCCGACCCGTCACCATAAAACAGCGAGTATTCGCACCGCGGACAGATCCATTCATCCACAGGATTGACTATCTGCGCTCTGGGAGCGACAGTCTCCTTTTTCCGTCGACGAGCAGGGAGTTCTGCAGACAGAAATCGAAGAGGCCGAGGACCGAGTGAGTTTTGCGCATTTAGAGTGGCCTGGACTGGGTTGACGTGACCAGAAGAAGGAAGGCGAGAAGGGACGTAATTGTTACGGTGGTGTGGATTTGACGCAATAGAGAGTGCATTACGCTTTTTCTTCTTGCTCCCGCGACTTTTCCCTGATGGGGACAACTCTAAAGGGTCCGCTGATGGGTCGTCACCTAGCGAGGAGGGCTGGATTTTGCCCGCCCGTTTCGTCCGAGATGCTCTGCTAGTAGCAAGGGCCACCTGCTTTGCTTCCGCGGCGGCTTTAGCAGCTCTGGCTGCTTGTCGCGCGAGCTCGGCTTCGAAGCGTGAACGGAGTGCCAGCACCTCCTCTTTTGTCGCAATGAGGCGATCAGAGGCTGAGATAAGGGCCGAGATGATCAAGCTCTACCATCAAGAGAGAGCACGAGATCATCACTCACTCGCACTGGGGAACGTAAACGTGAATTGTGCAGCCGGGAATGAAACACCCTTTTGGGTGGCTCTGCGAGCGGACGCCTGCGCCACCGCAACACGGGCCAATCGAGGACCTCGTCGACGAGATAGACGTACTTTTGGTGGAGTAGAGTCGGAGTTGAACATGGTGCTGACGAAGGGCAGGTGTGTGGAGAGTGCCTGATCAAGTGCAAGCGCATCCCCAAGTGACAAGGCACCAAGAACAGCCGCGAGCTGACGTTTTCTGTGCTTGAGCAGCTCCTTGTGCTGCAAGCCCGCGAGGGTCGATGGACTAATCTTGCCTTTCCTCGGTAGCTGAGCCATCAAAGAGGGTGGAGCAGCGAGAATATCGAGATCTTGATCCGACCTCCCCGTCGACGGCACACTGTCGCCCATCTCTTCTTCCACACTGAGTGGCAGGCTCACCTCCCTCCCATTTACAGACCCAGACATATTGGCTGGAACCTTCCTTTTCTTCGTATTTCCCGGCTGCTGCAGATGGTCGGTGTAATCACCTTCGCTATGATCCTCATCCTGCTTTCCCGATCCCAGCCCCTCGGCGAATCGCTGGTAGACAGCACTCAGATCAAAGGTCTGAGAGAAAGATCCTGAGAGATTCCCATCAAGGACCTCGCTCTCAACACCCGGTGTGATATCGCCACTGCCGAGTACGGAGGAATAATAGGACTGCAAGGCCATTTGAGATGAAAGGGAGTCTGCACGTGCGATGAGCTCCTCTGCAAGGGATTCTGCACCACCGAGAAGGTCGGCCATGGGTTGGATGAGGTCGTCTGGTTCAGAGACCTGTGCAACAACGTCGGATGTGCGTCTGCGTTTAGGTAACGGCTTGAGCCTCCTCAACGGCGGAAATTCAGGTGCATCGAAAGCGGGCGAAGGACCTTGGTGATGCATCGTTGCAAGGCTCCAGGAAGAAGTTTTCTAGAAAGTACAACGTTGTCTGATCCTTCTGCAGAGAACGAAGTGGTAAAGAAACACGAGCTGACGTGTAGCCGGCACGGGCGAGAGATGTGTTTTCTCCTTGGCTTTGTCGTGAGATCCCGAGTGCCACTGGCAGATGATATTCCGGACTCTCACTGAATTTACAAGTCTAGGAGTGTTGCCATCGAATAAGAAAAAGGAGTACGGTACAGGATATGCGATGCTCTAACAGTTAATAGTGTCTCGTGATGCTATGAGAGGATATCAAAATAATGTCCGACTTGCGAATCGCAATGCCAATAAATGATGGGGTATCGCGAAACGAAAGACTGACACTAAGGGTAGGATGTGTAGCTGCTCATGGTCTACGGCCCGCCGTTTACGTCTATCTATAATGCGGACGGGAATGAGGTGATAGTGACGCATGGTGGGATGAGAAGTGAAAGGTGGAAAGACAGACGCGCCAATGACAATAGAAACACAGACGGGTTAAGATAGGCCGTATAGTCTTCATAATGAGCAGGTGCAACGAGACAAATCCATTCGAAAGAGCAGCGCAAAAGTCCGAGCGATTCAGAGAGAGCGAGGAACAGATAGCGAGAACGAGGCGACAGGCCGGTTTATCAAGTAATGGGTTTTCATGTGAGACCAGATCGATAATAAGGTGCTTGAAGGACCGCGTGTAAGGAAGGGGAAAACGACGATGGTTGCGTGGAATCTTGCAGTGAATTCTTTTTACCACCAGCTGGATCCACCATTACCATAGCTATTTCCTCCTCCGCCATAACCACCATAAGATGGTCCTCCTCCGTATCCTCCCCTACCACTGTATCCACTGTATCCCCCGCCGCCACCGTGCGAGCCACTTGACTGACGGTAGTCGCGGCTGCCACCACGACCTCTGCCACCACGACCACCGCCACGACCTCGGAAACTGCCACCAAGGGTTGTCTCCTGGATCACGGATTCCAACCATGACGGAATTTCCTGATTAGCTTCACGGAGCAGTTCCACTAGGTCCCTGGCAATGTTCTTGTTGCCGCGGTTGAAGAATGCGGTAGAGACACCCGTGTTACCCGCACGACCAGTACGACCAATGCGGTGCACATAATCGTCGATGTCAGAGGGTAGATCATAGTTGATAACGTGGGTGACATTGGGAATATCGAGGCCGCGAGCGGCAACAGCGGTAGCGACGAGAATAGGAGTCCGTCCGGTGCGGAACGTTTGCAGTGCCATTTCACGCTCACGTTGAGACCGATCGCCGTGAATAGAGGTGGCGGGGAGATGGTTTGTCATGAGGAAGTCGGAAAGCATGTCGGCCATCCTCTTGGTCTCAACAAAGACGAGGGTTAGACCACCCGTGGGTTCGGATGCAAGGAGGTCAAGCAGGACAGAGCGCTTGTCATGGTCTTCGACGTACTCGATCTTTTGTGTGATATTTTCCGAAGTGGATCCCACACGCCCGACAGAGAGGAAAATGTAGTCCTTTAGGAAGTCCCGAGCGAGCATCTGAATGTCGCGGGGGAAGGTCGCGCTAAACATGAGAGTTTGACGATCCTGAACGCCAGGCATATCTTCGCCTTGCACAATGCGCCTGATCTGGGGTTCGAAACCCATATCCAGCATGCGATCAGCTTCATCGAGGACGAGGTAACGAATGTTTGCCAAGCTGATACGGCCTCGCTCGATCAAGTCCACGAGACGTCCGGGTGTGGCGCTGAGGAGATCACACCCGCGCTCGATCAGACGGAGTTGTTGGTTGATATCGGCGCCCCCATACACAACGGCAGGGCGGACCCAAGACCGATAGGCGAATTTACGGGCTTCATCGTGAATCTGGCTAACCAGCTCACGGGTGGGAGCCAAAATCAGGGCGGTAGGGTAGGCTTTACGTGTGCGTGAGTAACCCATTTGGGGTGTTTCGGCAGGTGGGGCACGAGGCCCAGAAGCAAAGGACGCCGATAGGATAGGGAAGAGAAAACCTCCCGTTTTGCCTGAGCCCGTCTTCGGTTACACGTTAGCTGACACACACGCAGTAGAGTAGAATGGGGACTCACCTGAGCACAGGCCATTAAATCTCTATTGGCAGCAACAATGGGGACGGAGTACTTTTGAACCGGAGTTGGCGTAGTGTAACGAGCGAAAGAAATGTTCTCGAGGAGAACAGGGTCTAGTGGTGGGTTCGTGAAAGCAACGACGGGTTCGGGTACTCCGGCACCAGTGGCTTCGACAGGGATGTCATCGTACTTCTCGAAATTGATGCCAGTATGCTGCTTAGACGGATCGGAAGGATCTCCAAAGAGTTCCTTCTCAAGACGCATGTTGCGGGAGCCGACAACGTGAACGCCGTTGCGCCACACACCGGCTCCAGGCGTATCGCGCGGAGGGCCATCTCCTCGGGTCTCTCTCGAGGACCAGCCATTTGTAGAGGGACGACCCGCCCAATCATTGGAAACCCCCCCATCAAGAACATTACTTGCAAAACCGCTGGGTCTACTCTTTTCATTGTGTCCGCCACGCAATGGTTCATAACCACTGCGAGGCGATGCGCGTGGGTCGTTCCAGCCGGTCCTAAATGAGCGCCGGTCAACTGCGGAGTTAGATGCAGGATACCATACAACATACCCATTGGCGGATGGAGATGGGGATGGGGAGGAAGCAGCGCGCTGCGCGTTTCTCAGATGGGGGGGAACATAGGTAGATTTTGTCCCATTCATGCCAAGAGAAGCTGTAGGGAATGAATATGAGAGTTAAAGTGAACAAGGCACAGAAACTGACCAAACTGAGTCTCGAGACTTCCGTTACCGTTTACAATTCCATTGGTCATATTAGAAGAAAACGATGAACTTGAGAGTTCTTTTTTTTTCTGTACTGTGTTGTGTATAGCGGTCGGTAATGGAGGAAGAGAAGGAGAGCCAAGAAACACGAAATCAGCCTGAAAAAAAATCAGCTGGGAATCGCTGACCAATCTATTACCCGGTTTGGAAGTTTGTTTCTCACGCATAGCATTGACTTGACCACATTTGAACACGTACACAAATTGGCCCTAGACATGGCTCAACCTCAACTTCAGCAGCAGCAAGGGCTGCCTCCACCACCGGGGCAGCCCCACCCGATGCAGCGACCGCCGCAGCCTGACCCTGTCATGCAGGCGCGCATCGACGCTGACTTTCGTCCAGTCGACCTCGCCATCGGCGGTCCCGGTCACGCGTTCGCGTTCTGCAACAAGCACAAGGTCGAAAAGTGTGACGAATGCAATTTAGACTTTACTGCTCTCAACCGTATCTCCAAAATTCTCGTCACCAATCCCAATCTGCGCTGCCCACCTCCTCCGAACGTCGTCCAACAAAAGCTTTCGCAGGCAGTCACGAACACAAAGGACGAGGGAAACGTACGCATAGAGTCCGGCATAGCGTACACAGTCGCTCATACCGTAGGCAGAACCTCTACAAACTCAATAAGCACAAGGAGGCCCTTTCCAAGTACAATCTTGCTGCAAACATCGCAGTGCAACGTGCACCTTGGGAAGGCTCAACAGTGCTTCGGGAGGAGTTGTCTACTGTCGTCTCGAATAGATCGACAACCTTGTTTGAGCTTGGTGACTATCTCGGCGCCCTAGCCGATGCGGAAACCGTCATTGCCATTCGCCGTAACTGGCCAAAGGGCCATTTCAGGAAGGCAAAGGCACTTGTGGGGCTCAGACAGCTCGAAGAAGCCATTGAATCGATATCTCTTGGGTTGCAGTTTGAGCCGAACAACGCCGTGAGTCCTGTTTCTAGTCATCTCGCTCGTACCTCATCCCTGCACAGGAATTGAATGGTTATATGGATGAACTCCGCAAGCTCGCCGAGACTCGTGACTCCGCAGCATCGACGTCCGAAAATACAGCACCTGACGCTTCACCGCCGGAGTAGATGGCTCTTGTACATCTTGTTTCCGATTCCCTCATGCATTTTACCACTTGCCTTGTATTGTCATCTGCCGCAGATATACAATTTTGGCTGAAGCATGCACACAGTCGTGTGAAGTGGTAGCTGTGGGTCTTTAGCTCACCGTGTGTGTCGACCCCACGATATGTTATCCAGGCATGTCACCTTTGTGAGACATTGTCGCTGACGCAAAGGCCCGAAGGTACATGTTATGAATCAGAATTGCGACGGCAGCTTGGCATCGCCAGTACTGGCCATTCCATTTTTACTCCTTGGCCCCTCAACCGTACCAAGCCAAGCTTCGTCAACATTGTCATCACACAGGAACCCTCGAGAAGCCCAAGTGTTATTTTATTCTCAGTCGAACGTTGAACATGATCCCTAACCTTGCCAGTACACTCAACCGATCGGATCTTGGCCGACGTCTGGCGCAAGCGTTGGATGTTGACAGCTGCACTTCAACTAGCCCCAGCTCGATTAAAACTTTGTAATGTCTCAGCGGTGCCAATCTGCAGTTCCTGTAATGAATGCCGTTGATACGTTTCACTTTCCAGGGACGTCATGTGCCGAAACCAGGCCCACGGCGCAATGCATCTCTTAGTTTGCTGTGGTGGAAATGCCTGTAGTCTGGAGACGCTGTGTGCACCTACCAATTTCAGAATACTGAGCTAGTTTTCATGCAGGCGAAAGCAGGATTGGAATCCGATATGCGTATTTTTTTATAGATTCCACACACTGATCAGTGATGCTCGGTCGTAGGTCCGTCCAGGCGCCGAGGTGTGTCAGACCGGTGACCAATCAGTCTACGAGGCTGAAGCCGTCGGTAGGGTTGGTCACAAGTCGTGCTCCGAACTCGGCGCGTCATGGCAGCAGCGGAGTTCAGGAGTCACCGCAAAGTTTCATACGCATTCTCATGGAAAGTTTGAGCTTCAATATCTCATGTTCACAGCGTGCCAAGTCCAATTCGGGAATCCGTAGTTTGCGAGTGAGTCAGTATAAAGATGCGAAGCCCCGAGTACCAGCTTTCGAGTCATCCACACATACCTCGCAGGCTTCAGCTCATCCTCTGAGACTCACTCATCACTAGTAAGACCGCTTGGCAGGCGTGCCTCCCCGATGTGCTGACATTGGTCCCAGCCACCTCTGACGAAACAAAACAGCTTCATATACGCTGCAAAGATGTCCCCGAACACTGTAAAGTATACTTCTTCTGGTATGAATCCGGTCCGCTTATTCTCGTCTGCAGAACGTTGGCGAGGGAAATCCGCTGGCTAACTGTCGCCCCAAGCAGATAAAGCCGCCGGGCGGCAGGCCAGACAACAACGTTGCAAGCATCAAATTTACCAAACCTGCGACTACGCGACCTGTGCAAACAGTCAGACAATAAGGGATATATGAAGGCCCTGGTGAATAGATAACAGAGGGAGAGATATTTCCCGGGGGCGACGTGAGGAGACGGATGTCCAAACGGTTTTACTTGCTAGATTTTCTGGCTGGGCCCTGGGGAATGCATCATTTTTTCATTTTTTTTAAAAAAAAAGGGGGAGGGGGGGAGAGAGAAAGAGTTTATCGTCCTTACTCGAGGATAACTCCCCCCCCCCGGGGGGGGAAGGGACCCCATGGTTAGGCGAGACTGACAGGAACTTTGCGTCGTCAAGGCCTCAAGGCTTCATCTGTAAGCCTGGGGCGAACTGCGGCTGTATTAAGCTAACGGGAGTTGATGTTAACCGATCATAGAACCACAAAGGGATACCTCAGCCGCCCGCTTTCCCAACGTGACTCGGGGCGTCTCTGAATGTTCCGCAAAGTTCACACATGGGGACTCTTGGCAACGGTGGTGTTGTCCTATGGAAGGGATGGATAGCCGGGTCCACGGCTCGAAGACGAGCCATCAAACTATATTCAATGACCTGGCCTGGGGAACAGTCCCATGATCGTCATTCGACAACAGCACGGCCCTGAGAATGCCCCGACTCCCACACTGAAACTTGAAGTGGAGCTGGGACTACAGCCAAGTATGTATAACTGAGGAAATTTACATGCTGGTTATAACTCATGCGGGAAACACACCAACGACAGTAAGCGCGGCTGTGATACAGCCACGTCAACGCAACGTTTCCACATTTCAAAACCGATACAGATGCATTGGAATTCTACGCAGGAAATACCACTGGCCTTGAAAGTAGACATCATGCATCACTGCGGGACGACTTGGCGCTCTATAATTATGAACCGTATCAAAGTTGACTGCGTGCCGAACCTGCCGGAAGCAAATGCGGACGATGGAGAGGAACAGGCGCTAGATGAGGAACGCGTTATGAACCCCAAGCTCTACCCCTTCGTCAAATCTGATCCCCCGACGAGGCCGGCATTTCCGCCTCCATGACTACACCGTTCATCTTGAGATCTGCAGAGACAGAGGTGACCGGCATAATGGGTCCACTGCCTTCCCATCCTTCCACGGGAGTGCGATCCGCATTTTCAACTCGTAGGAAGAACTCTGGAGACAGAAAGCCATTGCTACTGCCCTCTGTGAGGACGACACCGTTCGCGGAGAGATAGAACTTGATTCCCGCGTCAAGAGCTTTTTGAACATTCACGAAGATGAGTATTCGAGACGAGTTCCGCATGCCTGTTTTATTCAAATGCAACGGTTTTCCTGTGGGTGGGGATCACTTGATAGCTGAAAGGAGTGTACCCACCACTGATAACATTGCTGCCTGGAACATTTTGCGCGAGATGTATGTGATTCCGTGTCATCCTCGACAAGCCTCGAGTGGCTAGCAGAGGAAAAAGCTTAGGAAACGGAAAAGGGGGGTAGGGACAAAGAGAAGCAAACCTATCAGCTGCCATGCTTGTCGTGTTGTGCCATGGACAGCCATGGGTATCTCAGACGCTGATACTATAGGTTGTAGATCAACCTCGATATTCTAGAGCCTACGTTGGGCAGAGGGCTCGGTGAAATTGACGGATATGACAGACCTTGATAGAATGACCTTGATTAGCTCGTATCCACCACACATCTGCACCAATAGATTCCGACGTTTGCGGCTCGAAGAGAAGATGATATCTTGACTTTTGATCGCGTCCTACGATATCTTGTAAGTGTATGAACGTGACATCTCTGAACATGGGGTTGGAGAGCTGTCTGACAAAGTGAGCTCCGTTGATCGCCATAACGCTCGTGTTGCGGGCTCACCACGTCCGAAACCCTTGCATAACCGTCCTGGCGGATATTCAAACCAGCTTTTTCTGCACCATGACGAAGTAACCATGACAGGCTCTTCGAAAGCCGTGCATCTGGGGAGTCCCTTGGGTGCCCGCGTAGCTTGGGAGTCGGCCCTTTCTTCATCGGCTTGACTTCCTCTTGGAGTGGTCCTTTCATTTTCGGATAGCAAAAGCGTTGACCCGAAAATTGTCTTCGTCCTCCGAATATGATCCTGCTCAGACTGGCAGGATAAATATCGTGGAAGATGATGGCCAACATCCACAAGTACTCGCGCAGTGAATTGCGCAGAGTACCCATGGTTACCAAATGCAACTGTACTGATTCAGATCAACAAAGTCAGCACCGGTACCCCTCATGGCCAGTCGCATTTCGTTTCAGTCCGTGTCACCCCGGCCCCTCGCCGTTTCTTTGAAGCAGTACAAGTCTTTTCAGAATGACCCTCCCTCATTCCTCGAGGTTGGCGGGTCTCAAGGACTATATTTCGCAATGCGAAATTCGACTCTCGCTGCCCTCGCGATGGGCGGCTACGCCAGGGGAAGACAGTCGCACGCCGGGACGCAATACGATTCAAAGCTGGAGTCACTGGGCGAGTCAAAAAATTAGAAGGAACACCACAGACGTCGCCACCGTCGATGAGGTGCACCTCTTCCCCGGTTGGGCGACGAAGCAGCCATACAGACCCAGTCCAGATGAACCCGAAAGTGAGCCACTCGCTTTTTCTTCGATTCCTGCGCCAACAATCCTTTTAACAGCTACTTTCGATGTCGTGTTCCACGTTTCTGGGTTTGCGACGTCTCGCCGAACGTCCGAATTCCTCACCCGCTCACAGCGGGCCTTCCTTAAGCTTGCCAGAAGTATGGACTTTTAGTTCTTGAGTGTTGAAACACTGTACCCTGTTGACCATATGATAGGCTTCGCAGCCATACCCAAACCCCAGCCGATACTGCATCCAGTAGATACCGAATTACAAGATTTCTCTGAACGGCTGCATCTTCCGCCCCGTCCCGACGAAATTTCCAATGATTATGAGGTCGAAAATCTCGACGCTCACTTTCGCAACAGCGGGAACCACAATCAAGAGATGGACGATACCCACTTCACTCAGTCAGTACCAGCGGATACTATACCCGCCGAATTGGCACGGTTGCATGAAAACCTAGAGTCACGACTCAAGCTGTTCTGGGCGTCATCACTATCCTCACGAATAATCCAGGTCTCTGTCTTTCTACAGTCACCCGATCCTAAACGCCAGCGACACTCGCTAGAATTTCGACCTCTCCTGACCCGAGAGATTCTCACTGGCCCGGATGGACACTTTTCAGGCACATTCAGGATGGATTGGAAGGATATCTGCACGCATCCAGTCAATACGCACATTACATCCCAGCAAACACACGCCGAACATGGACTGCTGGTGGAGGCGCGGATCACCAACACGGAACGCATGTCAGAGCTCCACGAGACACCCACAAGCATCATGCATATACCAATAACTCATTCGATCGTACGCGTTATCTCCGACATTGATGACACTGTGAAGGTTTCGAGAGTCGTGGACGGCGCACGTGCAATTTTCAACCAAGTGTTTGTTAAAGATCTAGAAGACACGGTCATTCCTGAGATGAGAGAATGGTATGGTACAATGTGGGAGCGCGGGATTTGCTTTCACTATGTGGTCCGTCCGCCTCCCCAATTCCTCGTCTATTCGAATACTCACGTCGCGACAGTCAAATTCCCCTTTCGCGCTTCTTCCGGTGATAAATCAATTTATCAGCATTTCGAAGCTCCCCCTTGGTTCGATCCGTCTGCGCTCTTACGCGGGGCGATCGCTCTTTAACGGTCTTCTATCGGCACCAGCAACTAGGAAAAAGGGGAGTGTCATCGAGGTTCTGGACCATTTCCCAGAATCTCAATTTCTTCTCGTCGGAGACTCCGGAGAACAGGATCTAGAGTTGTACTCTTCGCTAGCTGCCGAGCGGCCAGGTCAGATCGCTGGCGTGTTCATACGGGACGTGAGCGCCGCAGGTCTTGAGGATCCAACCGGGACAAAGGCAGATTTCGGGTTGACCAACTCGCCAATGAGGCAGAAGTCGAAGGGCGCTCTACCCTTCCCAAGCAGCGTACCGCTACGTACAGTGCCGAAACGCGCAGCTTCAGACACGGACATTTCCCCTGCACGCCCTAGCGCTCTCCACATTCCTCGACAGACCAGAAAGGGGAGCCTTCCCCCTACATCATTTTCGTTCGAGCCTATACCCGATCCCAAATTCTTATCCCGTGTGTCGGAGGACTCTTCGAGTTCCATCGCCTCGACAGGTTCTTCTACGTCCTCAAGTTTTCGTTCGACACACCAGGTGCGGCCGATCACGGAAGGAGAAAAAAAGCGATGGGATTTACAATACCGGGTGAACAAGGCACGGTTACTGATGCCGTCGCATATCGTGTTGAGGGTGTTTGAGCATCCAAAGGAGTGCGTGGAGGCGGAGCAAATTATTCAACGGCTCGTGGGTGTGAGCTAACTTTGCGGCTCGCCCGCCAACCGGGCCGACATTGTTCCTCTCGTGTAATGGATGTACAACTAATTAAGTTATTTTAAGTTTTGCGCCGATGGTCCTGCTTTACGCCTGTTAATCACTGGGTTCTGGTTGATCGCTTCCTCTACTTTGTCGTAGAGTTCAACCTGCAGCAGCTCTTTCGCTTAGCCATTTCGTGTGTGCGTCGAGGACATGCTCTCCGTGACTTCGGTCGTGATAGGTTTGCGGTGGCCCCATGATCAACGGACAGTTTAGGGATATATCAATCTTCCTCCTGCCAGTGTCAACGGGGCATGCTCTCTCCATGTGCAGCTGAATCTGGAAGAGCTAAATTTATTGCCAACTCGCGAGTACTGTACATATATAGACGGGTTGGCAGAGGCTGATAGATACTTCTAAGGTTACACGGGGAAGAAGTTGGAACCGGGATTATAATCGGCCCCCGGCTCCATAACAGCTTCTTACTAAGAAGACGGGGCGGACCCTCCGCCAGTGGTCGTGTTGCCACTGCATGTGCCCGCTCCTTTGGTGCTGCCCTTGACAACTTTCTCGTCGGATTTCCCCCAATAGGGTTGCTTAATCGCGGCCTTGCGGGGGACGGTGTCGCAGACCTGATTAGCGGTCAATTTTTGTCCATACTCCGGACTGAAGCACCTGCCAGTGAGAGCTTACCTTGGCGTTTCGCATTGTTTTCAGTTCTGCAATGGTGGATTCTTTAAGTAAAAGATATATGTCACTTTACTTCTGTATGTGAAATAAGGTAAGCCTTCGAGTTGTTCGAAGTTTAGGAGGATGGAGGAGCTCACTGACCGGCTCGTTGTGGAAGATTTGTTGGTTGACTTGTCCTCCCTCCATGACACGACCCCTCTTTATATCTGACGGGGCCATGCACGTTCAATGCGCGTCTCTCTTCGCATCGCGGTGCCTGTGCAGCTGAAGAAGGAAGTCATTGAGCGCTCGCGCCGGATAACCAAAGCTGATCGGTATGCACGATCAATTGACCTGTACCGCAACGCTTGTCCATTGTTCCCATATAGGCACGGTGTGTCAATACGGAAATCAAACCCTCAACCCTCGAGCTGTGGTCGTTCATGATGATAGTCCAACAGACCCATCCCTCCGTTCATCATCATAAATCGTGTGTGCAATGAAGCACTACTTCCGAGATTTGGATCACTCTCGAATGCTATGAACAAAGACGGACTCAGCTCTGCCCCTCGCCGAGACCCTCTGACTGCGCACTGATCCCATCACGCGCTGTGAGAGCGAAGCATGTGATACTCTTCTTGCACAGGGACCTGCAAGGTGATCTCTAATCTCAGGGACATGCTGTTTGTGGAGACAAGGTTTGGTTCGACGATTGTAGCTTTGGCCATTTGGCGACTACCTCCGTGCTTCGTGATGCTGAGTCCCCGAAGGAGACGGGTGGGGCCCTTATGACACGGTACTGCGGCCTTGAACAACAATATTCTGGCGTGGACAGCTCCTTGATGATCTGATATTGATTTACGCTTGTATCGACGGTTTCTTGTTCTCTGTCCCGTAGTGTTTGCTTAGCCCACACTGCCAGCGATGAAGACCATTGGTATTACTCATCAAGTATCAACTCGGCGAGTCAAACCGCAGTGTAAAGGGACCGAGAACGATGGCCAGTGCGAATGAACTTGACCAATACCATTCACCGGACAAACATCACTTGGATAACAAGGAGGCTGGGAAGATGATCGTAAAAGTTGCTCGTCTGTCGGAACTATTTGCCAAGGCACACCCACCAGAGTCCACGGAGTGCGGACCGGGGATGCATTTGAATAATATCGTTTCCTCGCATTGTATTCACTCTCTGCATGACATGTCCGCAAGTCTTCACTAACATGATCAAACATTGCACATCAAGAAGGATTCCAAAAGAGGAGACACACGGCTGTAATTCATTACGAGTCGGATATGTGATGCGTCTCGGAACGCCCTGTTTAGGGGGCTTGAGGTGCGACTTGCCGGAGCAATCAATGGACAACTCGATCAGTTGCCAGGGGGTTCTGTTTCTGGTATGCCTTGTACGCCTTGTATTTTGAAATGTACTAGACACCTAACCAAGTCCGGAAACTTGCCCATCAAAACGTGTGAATGGCTTTCTACCGTCAATTGGAGCGAGCACAACGTACACACGACAATGTTGCCAAACGATCTGAGGCGTTTGACAGGCAGTCTCGGTCATTTGTGGCGGGGATGGGCACAGCAGGACCCAAGAGTCATTGCCTTGCTCGGTCGGGTTGATGGACGTCTCGGCACCTTTGCGAGATGATTCTCAGGTTGGTGTGAGCGCGAAACCCTCAAATGGACGAGTGGCTGTTCTGTGACCCAAAGGCTGAGTGCGATATCTGTACGTCGAGTTATAGGTGGAGTCTTGATGGGTATGAACCAGATGATGGAGTGCGACTGTGCTCTTGCCGGGTTGCATAGATGATGGAGAGGCTGTAAACATTGCAAAGCGAGGAACACAGTCTAAGCAATCTGATGCTTGTAACATAACCTCTACACCGGGAACTCGACTCACCCTGTCCTCATCAATCATGCTCGAGTGATTTGTGGCGGAACGTCTGCAAAAGTGCAGCGCCAGATAATATCCTTCACGCTCCTCGGAGCCCCTGGGAACGCTAAATAGACAGTTTCCGGGTGAGTGAGACTCCGTATCCCGAGTTGACACTTGAACATAAACCCATGCGATGGATCTCATCGAGAATCGATACGAACAGTAGGAAGACCTTGGCAACCAATATTGTGTACACGCACAGCGGGTTCCAGACAAAATCACAATACACAAGTGGGACATGTATGCGTGTTGTTTAAACGAAAACACGTGACAGTGTCACGTCACGCCAAATGCTTTTATTTGGGCAGACAATGTCTTGTGTCCCTTAACCGCCATCCACGACGGTGGCAGCAACTTTTGTCCGTTGTCTCCAAGTAATTAGCAAGGTCAGTCATAGTGAGCGATAGATACTCCTACAAAGATTTCTGAATCGTACTGTAGCAACAGCGCTCATTCTCGCATCCATCTCCTAATGAACACCGCCGCAAGGGCCTCACGTCGCAATAACACTCCGCGACGCCAACCTGTACCTATATCTGGTCCTTTGGCTTTATCTAGCCAGCGCAGGCGCAGGTCCAGGTCACCCGATCCTCAACCAGTCCAACAGCAGGGTCAACCCAACCAGACGCGCAAACCTGATGCTTCTCATACCGACCAGAATAAACGAAAGAAACCTGGAAACGCATCTCTTCCAGCCTCGGGCTCGAGATCTTTCCTCGTCGCTGTCGACGATGCCAATTCTGACCGCGGACGCAAGTCCAAGGTAAAATCCCGTCCACACAACCGCCATCTAGTGGAGAATTCTCCTCATGTGAGTACGTCTCGTGCACCGGAGGCCCATGGGACGTCTATCAAGCGGGAGAGATCAAAATCTCGAGAATCACTCAGATTGCCATCGAAGGGTACCACCTCCGATGCCGAGGGATCGGGAAGAGATGCGCAGGGCATTATCGATACGCATGCTGACTACAGTGGCCCCCTTGCCGCCGCCGAGTCGGCGAAAATGAAACGGGAGCTGGACGTCTGGAAAAAGGTACACATATATTCTACTACATTATTTTTCACGTCGCTCACTTTGTCTTTAGTTGGCTCAGGAAAATAAGAAAACTATCAAGAAACAGAGCAAGGTAATTTCTAAACCAACTATCTGAGAGATGATGCCAACACTATTCAGGTGATCGAAGAATTGAAGCAACAGGATAATACATTGAGACAGGTCAGAAATTGCCCACGAAGATGCCCGCTAATGCTAATCTGATCTGATCCGTTCAGAAGCTGAAAGAGTCCGAATCACAAATATGCAAGTTACAGAACAAGACAAAGAAATCAGACGAGGTTTGTTGACAGGCCCCGTGTCTATTTTCCATGCTGATTGATCAATACTCTTATGATCTGGTTTAGGCTATTACAACTGTGGAAAGCAATTCGCAATGTCAAATTTGCATGGAGTTACTCTATCGGCCATATGCGTGCGTTTTATGTTGCCATCTGTCCTTCGTGTCTGAATAGCAGCAGTCTTTCACCCTGTGGCCACATCCTATGTGTAACATGCCTTCAAGAGTGGTTCCGCAAGGCACCCGCCGTCGACGATGAGATGTATGATGACAGCGATCCTGATTACTTGCTGCGCCGACGTAAGACTTGTCCATGCTGCCGTACCAGTGTACGACACCGCCCGATACCTGTCTTCATGATCAAAGCTATCGTAGCTGCGATCGCTAAAGTGAAAGGTCCCCAGACTGGGGCTTCGCCAGGTCGCGAGCTGACTTCCAGCGACTCTGATCCGTGGGAGGGCCTCTTTCCTGATGACGACGAAGAAATCGATGATTATGGCGCGACCGACGATGAGGATGATGATGATGACGAGGATGAAGATGAAGACGAAGACGACGAAGAAGACTCCAGTTGGTACGACGATGTGTTCAGCTACGGTACCGGGAGTGAGGAAGAAGCGTACCAGGGGGCCTATGTATACCCTCAATGGGAGCCTCCTAGTGTCATGATCGACGATGACGACTACCTCTTTGACCAGCTCGATGAGGGCGACCTCAGTTGTCTCCGGCGAGGAGTCACAATCGGGATGCTTCACGAATATGAAGTGGAGTATACGCACAACGATGGACTTATTGCCCGCGACGAGGCCTACAATCGTATCTACCTTGGGTGGAATATTCGCCTTAGCTCTGACGATGAGAATGGGGAGTTATACATGCAGCATATCGTAGATGATATGACATCGCGACCGGAGAGATGGAACATCGTTGACGATGACGATGGAGGCTTCGAAGCTCGTCTGTTGGTTCCCGAGGAGGAGGTCTTTGAGTACCGAGACACAGACTCGGACAACTACATGGATGTCGACCTGGCTTGATCATTGTTGTACACGCGTGCGCTACTCCCAAGCTACTCTCTGATCTCCTTTGCGGAGATGGGGTTATAGACATACTCGTAGACCGATGCACTGGCGTAGCTTTGGTATGTAATTATTAGCCGTTTGCGAAACCCATCTAGACTGCCATCGGGATTTGCAGGCAGAGTGTCGAGGGCAGAACTCTTCGACCTAACAAAGTTGTAGTAGACAAAAGCTTATATGATACCTATACAGCGTAATGATAGAGTGTCTGACGGGTTTCATCCACTCCGCTTTTGTTTTTACTCTTGCACTATGACTCCCAAGG